>PVIJ01004809.1:0-94695 GCA_004024925.1 Scalopus aquaticus
CTCTAAAATAAAGTTTGCCTCTCTCTGCTCACTTGTGTAAAGCGTGTGCGAATTCCTTTCCACGGCTGGGACGAGAACCTGCGGCGGCTCAAGGGCTGCAGCGCGCCCCGGCTTCGCCCCCACTGTGGGATCTTATGGACGCTTCTCGTAGGTGGGATCGGCTTTTAACTCCATTCCCAGCCCTCCCTTCTCAGGTGGGGGCGCAGCCGAGAACCCCAGCTCCCAGGCCTGGCGTGGCTTCCCCAGCTGCCCCACCCAGGAGGCTCCTCAAACCCAGGCGGTGGTCACCAGGGAGTGCGGGGGTTCGGGGCCCTGCTTCAGACACGGGGGCAGGAGTCAGTCAGTGTTACTGTCTCAGGCCCTGGGCCGTGTGCAGCAGCTCCTCCAGGGGCCCACGGGGCTCAGGGCCAGGATGAACCATCATAGTGGGGTAGAGCGCCGCGTGCAGGCGGGAGCTGCCTCTCCCTGTGGGTGTCTCCGGCCAAGCCCAGGCCCCTGCTCTGCCCCGGCAGGTCCCCCAACTTGCTGGCATCAATGGCCAGTCCATGAGGGACCCAGGGAGACACAGTGGCGGCCAGAGAGGAGTGCAGGGCTGGGCAATCCACGGGGCTTCCTGGAAGAGTATGGCACTTGGCATTTTGTGCCATCGGTTCACTCCACCATCCTGATTTTCCAGAAGGGCCGGGCCCTGTTCATCTTGCTCCCAACCGCACTTGTCTGATGTCTGCACGCCGCGCGGGCCACAGGTGCTAGGCGCGGGCCTGCAGCTCGGTGTTTTCCGAGCCCATGCTTGGGCGGGGCCAAGGGACTACAAGCCCCATGGTGCCTCGCGGGCGCCGGTCGCCCTGCGCAAGCGCAGAGGCCTGAAGCCGACCTCCGCTGCGGGGGAGGACTACAAGCCCCAGGGGGCCTTGCGGGCCCGGCCGCCGTGCGCAGGCGCGCGGTCTAAGGGCGACCTCTGCTGCGGGCGAGCTAGGCCGCAGGACCCAGGCAGAAGCCGGGCAGCGCGTCCCACCGCCGAGCCCGCCGCGCGCGCAGCCATGCCGGATAGCTGGGACAAGGACGTGTACCCCGAGCCCCCGCGCCGCACGCCGGCGCCCTCGCCGCAGACTGCGCTGCCCAACCCCATCACCTACTTGACCAAGGCCTTCGACCTCCTCGTGGACCGGCCCGTGACCCTTGTGAGAGGTACCGGCCTCCACCCGGGGCTCGCCGCTCCCCGGAACCCCTACCCCGGCCCGGGCCGCGTGGCCCCGCCCGGGCACCCCAGCACCCTGGGTTTCGCCCGGGGCCGCCCCGCCCCCACCTACGGCCCCCTCCCCGGACGGCCCCTCGTCCTGCAGGACCGCTCACTGCCCTCGGGGCCCGCCGCCTGGGGGACGCTGCACGCACCCCTGCCCTCAGGCCTCACGCGGCGGTTAGGGGTGGTTTGCACCGCGCTCCGTCCCTGGCCTTAGCGCCAGACTCCCTGCACGCCGGGGTCTGCGTGTGCACAGGGGGCACCAGCTCGTGTGTTGAACCCCCGTATGCCCTCAGGACCCCCCCGCAAAGTGACGGGGGCGGTCAGGTGGTGACCATCACCCTCTCGTCCTAGGGGCGCTGCATTGCCCTATGTCCCCATGACAGAGCTGGCCAGAGCCCCCTTCTCTGGTCCCCACCAGGCAGCGGGCCCCCGGGTCTTTGCTGCCCCTTGAGGTCCAGCCTGCTGCACCCCGCAGCAGCGGGGAGCCGGCTCGGGCTGTCACTGGTGCTGGCGTCCATGGGTGCACTGAACTCACTCGCACAGCTGAACGTTTGGGGTGCAGAGCATTCCCTGGTGGCTCTTCTGTCAGGGAGGATGCAGTGGGTCGGCCAGACGGCGGGGTCGGGAAAGGCACAGCTGTGGCCTCCTCCAGTTGGTCTCACATGTGAAATGCTGTTTTCTTCCATCCTTGTTACGTTTTTGTCAGTGTGGGATTTCTCCCCTTCGGAGGTCGCCGCTGAGCTCCCACCTTCCCACCACCAAAGCCACGGGTCTGCTGTGCTGTTGCCCACTCACCCTGGATCTCCTTTTTTAAAAAAAAAATTTCATGTTGGGCCTCCCTGGTGGCGCAGCAATTGAGCGCTGTGCTGTGGAGCTGTCAGCAGCGGCGACGCGAGTTCGACACCCGGCCAGGGACATTCCCACATGGCACGGCAGACTCTCCTGCCTCGCCCGCTGCTCCCCTCAGCAGTGTCCTTCAGTGGATCCGCCTGTTCTCCCCATCTCCCCATTCTGTCTCTGGTGAACCCTCTTGCCGCCCCACGCTTCTGGCATTTACCCCAGCTTGTATGTAGAAATAAATAAATCTTAAAAAAAAAATTTATTTATGCATACAAGAGTTGGGGTGCAGGCCAGAGTTGCAGGGGGTGAGAGGATTCACCAGAGACAGAGTGGGGAGCAGAACAGGCAGAGCTACTGAAATCCACTGCTGAGGGGAGCAGCAGGCAAGGCAGGAGAGGTCTGTTGCGCCCTGTGGGTCGACTCCCTGGCCGGGTATCGAACTCAGAACTCAGGCCACAGTGGCTGCAGAGTGCTTCATAATGCTGAGGCTTAACCCTTGCACCACCAGGGAGGCCTGGGATCTCCTTTTTTTATTTTTATTTTTATTTTATTTTATTGACTATTTATTTATGCATACAAGCTGGGGTACAGGTCAGAGGTGTGGGGTGGTGAGAGAGTCCACCAGAGACAGAGTGGGGAGCAGAATAGGCAGATTGACGGAAACACTGCTGAGGGGAGCAGCGGGCGAGGCAGGAGAGAGAGGTCTGCTGCGCCATGTGGGAATCTCCCGGGCTGGGCACTGAAATTGCGCCGCAGTCGCCGACATTTCCACAGGGCTGCGCTTAACCCGTTGCACCACCACGGAGGCCCCAGGATCTCCTTTTAAAAAAATTTTTTCTTGATGCATGTAAGAGCTGGGGTGCAGGCCAGAGGTGTGGGGGGTGAGGGGATTCCCGAGAGAGAGAGTGGGGAGCAGAACAGGCGGATCCACTGAAACCCACTGCTGAGGGGGCAGCGGGGAGATGGGAGAGGTCTGCTGTGCTCTGTGGGAAGCTCCCTGGCTGGGGTGGACTCGAGCCACAGCGGTGACAGCCTGAGGCTTAACTCCTAGGCCACCAGGGAGGCCCCGGACCTCCTTTTTGTAGCAGTTTCTCAGAAAGTGCTTTGTGTCTGCACACAGGTGAGGTCTCACCAGACCCCACTTCCCGGGTGCCGGTGGGGGTGCAAGCACCTCGGCAAGGCGGGAGCCCCGGCCCTCATGGCGGGGGCGGTCGGCAGCCTGGGCTCTGACTGCCGGGAGCCGCCTGTCGTCTCTGGGGTGAGGGGCAGCACGGGCCGGTGCGGGAGGGACACTCCAGAAGCAGCGTGGCCACGTGGGTCAATCCTGGCCAGGGCTCTGTGCCAACCCTCGACTCGAATGCCAGTCACGATAGCGGCTGGGCACGCGCAGGACTCCCGCCTCTGGTGCGGGCCGGCGCTGCTCAGCCTCCCCGGGGCTTCGCCTCGCAGAGTTCATCGAGCAGCAGCGCGCCAAGAATAGGCACCACTACTACCACCGGCAGTACCGCCGCGTGCCGGACATCACCGAGTGTGAGGAGAAGGACATCTTATGCGTATTTGAAGCTGAAATGCAGTGGAGACGAGACTAGTATGTGAATCTTCTGCCCTTGGGTCCCCCGGAATTCTTGGGGTGGTGGTCAGCCTGCAAGAGTGACCTTGGGGTTGGAGGGGCCGGATCCCAGGCCTCCAGGCTGCACTTTCACGCTGAGCTCCCTGGTCCCTGGACCCACAGCGGGGCACTCAGGCCAGGTTTCTTTCTTTCAGCAAAGTTGACCAAGAAATCGTCAACATCATCCAGGAGAGGATGAGGGCCTGTCAGCAGAGGGAAGGCGAGAGCTACAGGCAGAACTGCGCCAAGGAGCTGGAGCAGTTCACCCAGGTGGCCAAGGCCTACCAGGACCGCTGTGAGTGCTCCTGCAGGCAGCCTCTCCCCCACCTGCTGAGGGCCGGCAGCTGCCCCGACCCTGACCCTGCCTGACCCCATGCCCATCTCTGCCCAGACCAGGACCTGGGCGCCCACTACTCCGCCAGGAAGTGTCTGGCCAAGCAGAAGCAGCGGATGCTGGCAGAGAGAAAAGCTGCCAAGGAGGCTGCCGCCGCCTGAGCCACTCCTGGGGCAGCCCGGAGACCGTCGCTGCGGCCGAAACAGCGCCGAACCCGCTGTTCCTGGGGTCGCAATCAGCCCCGCCCTGAGGAGTACAATAAACAAAAGCAGCAAGCACAGGTGTAATTCGCTTTATTTCTGGTACAAAAGCTATGTGGTGGCCACAGCTGGAGCCTGGGTTCTCTGCACGGAGACTCTTGTGTGGGTCTTGACCAGGTGGTCGGTGAATTCCTAGAGGAAGGAGAAGATCAGGGGGAGTCACACCCCAGCGCCCACAACTCGAACCGAGGCTGTCAGAGGGCGGCCCTACCTGGTAGGGAGACTTGGTGAATACGGTCTCTTTCCAGAGGTCGGGGGTGAGATAGCTGTAGGTCTTGGAGATGGCGTCGAAGGTGGCCTTGGCTGAGAAAGAAAATCAGCGGGTGACCCCAGTCCTGCGAGAACCAGACGCGTGTCGCCCAGAGAAAGTGACCCGGGCACGTACCAAAGTTGCCCAGCGTGGCGGTGCAGCCCCGGGCCGAGGTGTAGCAGTCGTCGATGCCAGCCATCATCAGCAGCTTCTTGGGCACAGGGGCAGACACGATGCCGGTGCCCCTGGGGGCGGGGATGAGGCGCACCAGCACAGAACCGCAGCGGCCGGTCACCTTGCACGGGACGGTGTGGGGCTTGCCGATCTTGTTCCCCCAGTAGCCTCGCCGCACGGGGACGATGGAGAGCTTGGCCAGGATGATGGCGCCGCGGATGGCGGTGGCCACCTCCTTGGAGCATTTAACGCCCAGACCAACGTGTCCGTTGTAGTCCCCGATGGCCACGAATGCCTGAGAAGAGACTGAAGTGAAAAGCAGCCCGCCGACCTCAGGGGCCGGCCCGCCGCCGCGGGGTCTGTCGCGCTCCTTGGGGGGAGAGTGGCCACCGAGGAAGGCCAGCCCGAGGCCCCGAGGAGAGCTCTGCTCTCTCTCCCCATTACGAAGGCCACACGCGTGGAGGCAGATGTGACCGCGCAGAGCTGGGAGAGTCCGCGAGCCCCGCGGGGCAGACGCCGCCCACCTTGAACCTGGTGCGCTGCCCGGCGCGGGTCTGCTTCTGCACGGGCATGATCTTCAACACCTCGTCCTTGAGGGACGGGCCCAAGAAAAAGTCGATGATCTCAGACTCCTGCGAAGAAGTTGGCGCCAGCTGAGCGCGGCTCGCGGCTCCCAGCTCCCAGCCTGCGTGGGGGGGGGACCCGCGGCGCCTCCAACGCGGCGCCGGCCTCCGCGGGGAGGCCCCGCTCACCTTGATGGGTAAGGAGAAGAGGTAGATCTCCTCCAGCGACTTGATCTTCATGTCCTTCACCAGGCGGCCCAGCTTGGTGACCGGGATCCACTGCGGGGAGGGGGCGGCGCGGGTGACCAGGCCGGCCGGCCCGCGCGGCCCACGGGCCCTCCCCCGGCGCCCGGCCCGGACCTACCTCCTTGTCCTCCGCCTTGCCTCCGCGAGCTCCGCGCCCGCGGCCCCGGCCCCGACCCCGGCCGCGACCCCGGCCCCGAGGCCCGCTGCCGAAGCCTCCGCGGAAGCCGCCGCGGCTTCCCATGCCAGGGCCCCCCGGGCCTCCGGGCCCTCCCGCAGCACCGGCGTCGTCCGCCATTTGCTGAAAGGGGCGAACAAAAGCCGTCAGTCAGTGCGGCCCCGGGACCCGCGGCGCCCGCGTCGGCGCCCCCATCCGAGCGCGCGGGCCCAGCCGGACGTCCGCCGACCCCCCGCCGCGCCGCCGGGCCCGCCACACTCACGTGTGATCGCGGAAAAGAAGAGCGAGGTCGCGCGGGTGGGGGCTTTTATACTGCGCCAAGTGCCGCGAGATCTCAGCCGTCCCGCCTACGGCTATAAACCCGCCTGTGATTGGTCTCGAGCGGCCCCGCCCCCGCGAGGTCGGCTCGCGCGTGCGCTTCTGCGGGCCCGGGAAGCTGCGTGCGGCGGCGCGGCTATAAAGGGCCGCGCCGCGGGGCTCCCGTCCTCTCCGGCGACAGGTAGGCCCAGCGCCGGCGCGGCTGAGGGTGCTGGGCGGGGAGCTCAGCTCGGCGCCGCTGAAAGTCACCCGCGGCCTGCGCAGTGGCCGCGGGTGAGATCCGGCGCCCAGAGCCACCGGGGCCGCAGCTCACCGCCCACCCCTCGTGTGGGGGGTGAAACCCAGGCCCCCACACGCCGAGCCGCGCCCGCCGCCGCGCGCGCTCACCCCGCCTTCCGCCCGCAGGACGCCGAAGCCCGGAGCGCGACGCCGCCGGAGGCCCGCCCGACGCCGGCGAAGCTGTGGTCCGAGCAGCCCGTGCGCGCGCGTCCTGGGGTGCCCTGCCGCCCGGGCCCCGCGCCGCAGCAGCCCGCCGTGGAGCGCGGCCGTGCCTCGCCACCCCCGCACGTGGGCCTGCCCGGCCGGGCGAAGCCGGCGAGGCGGGAGTGAGGGTCTCAGGCAGCTTCAGGGGCAGGGCAAGTAGGGACTTCGGGGAGCTAAGAAACAGATGAGGGTGACAAGAGGAAGAGGGAAAGGGACAGTAATGAGGACAGTAAATACCGAAAGGAGCTAATTAAGTTCCCCAAGACTAGGGTAGTTTAAAAAATTAGAGATTGAGGGGTTCCTTGGTGGCTCAGGAGGTTAAGCCTCAGCCTATAGAGCTGTCCGCAGCCCCTGCAGCACGAGCTCGATTCCCGGCCAGGAGCTTCCCACAGGGCGCAGCAGACCCCTCCTGTCTCCCTGCCGCCCCCCTCGGCAGTGGGTTTCAGTGGATCCGCCTGTTTTGCTCTCCACTCTGGCTCTGGGGAGTCCTCTCACCATCCCGCACTTCTGGTCTCCACCCCAGCTTGTGTGCATAAAGAAGTGTTTTAAAAGACAAGGTAAGGGCTGTGATGTTGGAAGCTCCCCAGTGCTGTAGCAGATTAGCTGAGACCATCAAGAACTAACCGATCAGGGAGAGACAGATGGAGCTTTGGAATAATCAGGTAAAGAAGTCTCTATCCCTGAGCCGTGACTCTACTTCGCTTTCCTTGCCCCTCCCTGGTCTGGTTCCACCGGAGTCCCATTTCATTTCTGTTCCTTTTCTCGCTAATAAACTTTGTTTTTCTCTAAACAAATTTGCCTCCTTTTGCTTTTTCTCTGAGCGTCAGCGAAGTTCCTGCTGTGGCTTTGTGGTGGCGGTCCACCTACCCGTGGCCAGGGCTCGGGGCTGCCCCCACAGCGGGGTCCTTTCCTGGCTGGGAGGCTAGACCTGAACGCCTGAAATTCCCTTATCAATGGCTCCAGGGCTGGGGGGGGCCTCCAGCTGTTCAGCCAAGGTTAGGGTCTCTGTTCAGACGGACAGCCGGCCACCACAGTGGCACAGAAACTGCAGTTCTGTGTTCACTGCCTCTGTGGGCCACAGGCCTATCCTAAGGCTTGATGAGTCCACGTCTAAGGCCCCAAGCCCTGGAGAGCTGCAGCACTGCTACAATGTCCGGTCCTGCTAAGCCCTAGCTGGAGGGAAAGTGCCCCCAGAAGCTTGGCTCTTGTCTGGCGCTGCTTGGCAATCAGCTCTGCCCGCCCCCCAGGCGGAGGCTCTAGAAACCTGCTTCAAGTCTGGGCTGCCCTCCCTCCCCTGTGACCCCTCACAGAGGGGAGCACGGGCCAGGCCAGGGCTGTGATTGGCCTGACTGGACAATGCCTCTGTGATGTCGGGCCCACTGCTGCTGAAAGGCAGGCGCCCGAGCCCTGGGGGGCAGTGGAGCTGCCATCCAGACATGATGGTGAGCCGACTCCCTGAAGCCTGCCCTTAAGATCTGTGCCCAGCTCCAGACCTGCTCGGCAGAGCAGAGCCCTGTGCTCTCGCTGAGAAAGGGTGGACGCACTCCCAGTGGGAGAAGGAGCCCTTCGGAGGATTGCCCAAGGCCAGCTGCTCCAGCTGAGGATGGGTAGTCCTGGGGAGGGCTTGACCCAGCCCTCCACTTGGGGCTCCCCTGTGGCCCAGGTCCCTACCAATGCTTCCTGGGGTCTCCCTTTGGGGACGTGGAGTGAGGGCCTGGGCCGGGTCCCGCCAGGTGCTGATGGTGGGTGCCCGGCCTTTGCAGAGTGGCGGGTATGACCTCAATCTCTTCACCGACCCTCCCGACTGCAACTTCCTGTGCTCTGTCTGCCACGGGGTTCTCAAGAGGCCAGTGAGGTTACCTTGCAGCCACATCTTCTGCAAGAAGTGCATCCTCCGGTGGCTAGCCAGGTGCCGCTGGGCGCCCAGAGGCTGGGAGGGTGGGGTGGTCCTGGGGCTGTCCCGGGGCCTAGAACGGAGGCAGCCTGCCAAGCCCGTCAGATCCAGCTGCCCAGTCACCTGGGATGTTAGATTCCTGGGTCCCTCACCCTGCAGTGTGTGCAGCCTCTGGGTGAGCACCGTGAAGCCCTCCCATGCCCCATCAGCGGAGAGAGGGGCAATGCTGCCACCAGCCCCTTCCTACCCCCAACACTCCCCCGCGCTCCTGCCTCCTAGACAAAAGACCTGTCCGTGCTGCAGGACAGAGGTGAGGAGGAGAAAGATGGTCCATGTGAACTCTCTCCGGAAGACCATCGGGCGCCTGGAAGTCAAGGTAGCTCCCCCCTGCCTGGTGGGCAGAGCTGATGGGGGCGAAGAACTCAGGGTTTCTGCTCCCGCAGCATGCTACAGCCCGGGTCATCAGAGCTGGCTGTGTGTGAGTTGCGGCTGTAACACTTGCTGTGAGACTTTGGGCACGTTACCCGAGTCCCTGGAGCCTCAGCTCTAAAATAAGGAGGCTGCCAAACCAATACCTCGCTGTTCTCAAGACAGCCTGAACCCCGTCCTCGTGGACGCCTCGATCCTTCCCTCTCAGGGCTCCCAGTTAACTAGTTCCTGGTCGGTGGGGGTTATGGAGGGGGCTGGCCTTCCTGACCTGGTCTGGCTCACCCCGTGTCTCCCCCATCCCCAGTGCAAGAACGCCGACGCTGGCTGCCTGGTGACGTGTCCCCTGGCCCACCGTAAGGGGCACCAGGACTCATGCCCTTTCGAGCTGACGACCTGCCCCAATGAGGGCTGCGCGGCGCAGGTGCTGCGCGGGGCCCTGGCTGAGCACACGCGGTGCTGCCAGGTCAGCCCCCCGCAGCGCTGCCCCCTGGGCTGCGGGGCCACCCTGGGCCCAGCCGAACAAGCGCGCCACAACTGCTACCGGCAGCTGCGTGAGGCCTGGAGCCAGCGCCAGGAGCGCAGTCGGACCCTGCTGCTGTGCCTGCTGCGGCGCATGCGCACGGTGCACCACACCACCAACCTCCTCCGCAGGCAGCTGGCCCAGCTCGGGAACTTCCTGGAGGAGGATGCCCTGCTCCTGGGGCAGGGTGCCCCGCAGGAGGCAGCCGGGGCCGCCCCAGAAGGCAGCATTGGGGCTGAGGTGCGGGGAGCCCAGGGCCAAGCTACCTTGTAAATAGAGGGGCAAATAAACGCGGAGGCCAGGCCTGGCCCACCCGCCACCTCTGCACCTGTAGCCTCGCCGCCTCATCCCGTGAGCCGCCGCCGGACACTGTGCCCCGCAGGGAGGCTAGCCTGTCTCCCTGGCCCCCGCCAAGTGTCCCCACCACAGGGTGCTCATGCTGGGCTGGTTCCTTTTTTTTCTTTTTAATTATTTATGCATACAATGCTGGGGTGCAGGCCAGAGATGCGGGGCGGTGGGGTGGTGGTGAGAGGACTCCCCAGAGACAGAGTGGGGAGCAGAACAGGCGGATCCGCTGAAACACACTGCTGAGGGGAGCAGCGGGGAGACAAGAGGGGTCTGTTGCGTCCTGTGGGGAGCTCCCGGGCCGGGGATTGAACTCGTGCTGCAGTGGCTGCGGACAGCTTCATAGTGCTGCGCTTAACCCCTGCGCCACCAGGGAGGTCCATGGCCTGGTTCCTTTTAATTCATACATCTCGCAGAGTTCCCCGGTCATCCTGCCAGTCTGTTCACCGGGAACAAGGCCTGCGTCGCTGCTGCTAAAAGGCAGGCGCTCCCCAAGCCGCAGCCCCCCCAGCCACCACCTTCCGGGGACACCCTCCAGTGCTGCCTCCCTGCCGCCCTGCTACAGGAACGCCCCTGAGCCCGGCTCCCTCTTCTAACCCTCTTCATGTCGCCCCTCCCCGGCCAGCACCGCAGTGGACAGCACTGTGCCCAGCCCGCCCGAGAAACACGTGACGACGGGCCGGTCTGTGCTGCACCTCTTGTATTTCACACCAGCCTGAGCCCAGGCAGGGCCCGCAGGCGACCTGGGCCAGAACCGGGAGGGGCAGGCGTGTCGGGAGGACTTTGGGAACCGTTTCCTGCCGAGGCCGCTCCGACCCCAGTACCGCCCGCCGCCGCCGCTCTGCGGGCCAGAAACCCTTCTGCCGGCTTCCGTCTCCCGGCTTGGCTGCGCTGCCCGTAGCAAAGATGGCGCCGCGCGGTGCCGGTGACGTCACGTGTCCGCGCGCTGTGGCGTCATCGCCGCGCGCCGGGAGCGGGGAGAGGCGAGCCGGTCTTCCTCACGCGGCGGCGGCATGACGGACCCCGCGGCGCCCGCGGCCGGAGTGGGCCGCTTCAAGGCCAAGTGAGCCGGGGCACGGGAGTGGCCTGCGGCCCGCGTGGCGGGGTCGCCCCTTCGGGCCCGGGAGGGTCAGCTGAGTGCGCGCTGGCCCGCGGGGTCCCGGCGGCCCTCGGAGGGGAGGCGCGGCCTGCGGAGGGCGCCCCACTGGCAGCGGGGTGGTGGGCAGGGCCGGGCAGGAGCCCTCGCCGCCCCCTTCAGGGAGCAGGGAGAGCGGTCAGGGCGTGGGCGGTCCGCGGGGCCCCAGCAGAGCCGGCCCCTGCGGCACGGCGAGCGCGGAGGCCCGGCTGGTGGGGTCAGCGTCCGGTGGGAGCTTCCCGAGACTGGCCAGCGCTGCGGGACACCGCTGCCGGCTTGGCCGCGGGCAGGGGGCCCCGTGTCACCTTGACAGTCAGCTTCCCCGGCTCAGTCACGCAGGCGCCAGTGAAGTGGGCGGGGGAGACGCAGGTTGCACCACAGGCCCTCCAGGCTGGGCCTTGAGGCTTTAGGACAGGGCAGGACCTTAGGACCCCGTGGACGTTGTTTCAAGCCTCTCTGGCAGCAGCACTGAGAGTGGGCAGGGGCCTGGTGAAGAGGTGGGAGCAGCCGCCCAGAGCACACACTGCAGTGGCCCGGGCAGGTGGAGGAGGGAGGGCAGA
This sequence comes from Scalopus aquaticus, assembly GCA_004024925.1. Taxonomy (NCBI): domain Eukaryota; kingdom Metazoa; phylum Chordata; class Mammalia; order Eulipotyphla; family Talpidae; genus Scalopus; species Scalopus aquaticus. The sequence continues at coordinate 11,379 of PVIJ01004809.1, forward strand.
GCGCGGCATGAGGCCGCTCAGGGAGCAGGTGTCGTCCGGACTGGGGAGAAGGGAGCGGGCTGGGCAGGGGCTGGCTGGAAATTGGGCATCAGGACAGGAGGATTGCTCTGGGCTGGACCCCAGGCCTGGCCTCCCGCTGCCAGCAGGGGGGCCCTGAGCCCCATCCTGTTCCCATCCAGGCTCCTCTGGGACCTGGGCGCCCCACTGCATCACCTGCCTGCTCTGGGTCTTGAATCCACTGACCCACAGTGCCGCTCCGGGGAGCAGGGAAGACAGCCAGCCCCTCCCTCCATGCCCTGCCGCTGCCCAGTCACTCTTCGGGCGGGGGCTGATTGGGGTGACCCTGGAGAGGGACGCGGCGCTGGGGGCTGCGGAACACGCAGTTCACTCTTTACCGTGTCCCTGCAGCTACGCCGTCGAGCGCAAGATCGCGCCTTTCTACAAGGGCGGGAAAGTGCAGGTACCAGCCCTGGGATAGGCGGGGGGGGGGGGGTGGTGGTGGCGGTGGTCCTTTCCCTTGGCTGACCGCCCCCTTCCCAGCTGGACCGGGCTGGACAGCACCTCTTCTGTGTCTGCGGCACCAGAGTCAATGTCCTGAGCGTGGCCTCGGGGGCCCTGCTGCGGAGCCTGGAGCAGGTGAGGGCAGCCGGGAACACGGGCGGGGCGGGTGTGGGGCCTGTGCTCATGGCGCCTGTGCCGTCTCACCTCCAGGAGGACCAGGAGGACATCACCGCTTTCGACCTCAGCCCCGACGACCAGGTATGCGGCTGGGGGCCAGACGGCGAGGACAGGCCTTGCCTCTTGCCCCGCTCAGCGACGCCCTCCCCCAGGTGCTGGTGACTGCCAGCCGCGCCCTGCTGCTGGCTCGGTGGGCCTGGCGCGAGGGCACCGTTACCCGGCTGTGGAAGGCCGTGCACACGGCCCCCGTGGCCAGCATGGCCTTTGACCCCACCTCCACGCTGATCGCCACAGGTAGGCCCGGGGGGAGGCGTGGGGCGCCCCGGCGGGGCCGAGCTCACCCGGAACGCCCCCCAGGTGGCTGCGACGGGGCCGTGCGCGTCTGGGACATCGTGCAGCACCACGGGACTCACCACTTCCGGGGCTCCGTGGGCGTCGTGCGGTGAGTGGTGGCGGCAGGGCGGGCGGGCGGGCTTCGCGGGGCCCGCTCATGTGTCGCCGCCCGCAGCGTGCTGGCCTTCCACCCGGACCCCGCCCGCCTGCTGCTCTTCTCGGCCGCGGACACCGCCGTTCGCGTGTGGTCGCTGCAGGACCGCTCCTGCCTGGCCGTGCTGACCGCCCACTACAGCGCCGTCACCTCGCTGACCTTCAGTGCTGACGGCCACACCATGCTCAGGTCGGCGGCGGCCGCCACCACGCCGTGGGCAGGACGGGGCGGGCTGCGGCCAGAGACTCGGCCTCTGACGCGTCTGTCTGCCCCCAGCTCGGGCCGGGACAAAATCTGCGTCGTCTGGGACCTGCACAGCCAGCAGGCCGCCAGAACCGTGCCGGTGTTTGAGGTGAGGGCGCCGGGCCGGCCGGGTGCGGGTGGGGCCGGCCGGGCCGCAGCCTCTGACCGCTCGCCCTCAGGCCGTGGAGGCCGCGGTGCTGCTGCCGGAGGAGCCGGCTTCGGAGCTGGGTGTGACGTCCACGGGCCTGCACTTCCTGACCGCCGGTGACCAAGGTGCAGGGCCGGGCGGGGCGGGCGGCGGGGACCGGGGGCGGGGACCGAGGGTGTCAGCAGCCCGTCCCGCACAGGTGTGCTGCGCGTGTGGGAGGCCGCCTCCGGGCGGTGCGTGTACGAGCAGCCGCGGCCGCCGGGCCCTGGCCGGGAGCTCGTCCACTGTGCCCTGGCCCGCGGCGCCGGCACGCTCCTCAGCGTCACCGCTGACCACAACCTGCTGCTCTACGAGGCGCGGACCCTGCAGCTGCAGAAACAGGTGAGCCGCCCCACCCGGCGCGGCCCCGCCTCCGGCCTCCACACCCCTGCTCACCGAGGCTTGGCTCCCTCGCGCGCCAGTTTGCCGGCTACAGTGAGGAGGTGCTGGACGTCCGGTTCCTTGGGCCCAAGGACTCCCACATCGTCGTGGCCTCCAACAGCCCCTGCCTGAAAGTGTTCGAGCTGCAGACGTCCGCCTGCCAGATCCTCCACGGCCACACCGGTGAGTGCGGGCCCGGGGGGCCCCAGGCTCGGTGGCCTCGCTCGCCGTGTGCCCCTCTGACCGCCGCCCTCACCCTCTCAGACACAGTCCTGGCCCTGGACGTGTTCCGGAGAGGGTGGCTCTTTGCCAGCTGCGCCAAGGTGAGGCTCCTGAGAGGCGGGGTGGGGGCGCCACGCGGGCAGCACCCAGCCCCGTCCTCATCGCCTCGCCTGGCCCCAGGACCAGAGCGTGCGCGTCTGGAGGCTGCGCAAGACCGGCCAGGTGGTCTGCGTGGCTCAGGGCTCCGGGCACACGCACAGCGTGGGCGCCGTCTGCTGCTCCAGGTAACGCGTTGGACGGGTGGGGGGCCGAGCCCGGGACCCGCTCAGGAGACGGGCCAGGTCCTGGGAGACTCCAGCTCAGGGACGTGGGCAGGACGGGGGCCTGGGCCTGGGTGAGGGCGCGCGGGGCGCTGGGACGTGCGCAAGGCTGGCGGAGAGGTGCCCTGGCATCCGGTGCCACCGCATCAGACCGGGGCCGCGGACCAGGCGCGACCTCCGCCTTCGGGGTGGTCCCTCAGGGGTCCGATCGGGGCCCGGCTGGCCGGTGGGCAGGGCCACTGGGCTCACCGGGCCTGTCCCTCCCTGCGCGGCCTCAGGCTGGGGGAGTCCTTCCTGGTGACCGGCAGCCAGGACTGCACAGTGAAGCTGTGGCCCCTCCCCGCGGCGCTGTCCGTGAGCAAGGCCCCGGACAAGGGCCCCACCACCCTCCGGGCCCAGGCCACGCAGCGCTGCCACGACAAGGTGAGCGCTGGGCACGCCGGGGGCGGGGCCGCGGGGGCGGCTGGGTCTGAGCACCCGCTGCGCCCGCCTCCAGGACATCAACAGCGTGGCCGTCGCCCCCAACGACAAGCTGCTGGCCACAGCCTCGCAGGACCGCACGGCCAGGCTCTGGGCCCTGCCTCAGTTTCAGCTGCTGGGCGTCTTCTCAGGCCACCGGCGCGGCCTCTGGTGCGTCCAGTTCTCCCCCATGGACCAGGTGCTGGCCACCTCCTCGGCCGACGGCACCATCAAGCTCTGGGCACTGCAGGACTTCAGCTGCCTCAAGGTGAGCTGCCCCACCCTGGCCTGGCCCCGCCCCAGGCCTGGCCCCTGCGGCGGCCTCTCACAGCCCCCCCCCCCAGACGTTCGAGGGGCACGACGCGTCTGTGCTGAAGGTGGCCTTCGTGAGCCGTGGCACGCAGCTGCTGTCCAGGTGAGCGGGTGGGGCGGGGCCGGGCCGGGCAGGGCCGGGCAGGGCCGGGCCGGGGCGGCGCTGAGCCCTCCCTCCCCCCAGCGGCTCCGACGGGCTGGTAAAGCTCTGGACGGTCAAGAACAACGAGTGCGTGCGGACGCTCGACGCCCACGAGGACAAGGTCTGGGGGCTGCACTGCAGCCGGCTGGACGACCACGCCCTCACGGGGGCCAGCGACTCCTGCGTCATCCTCTGGAAGGTGGGCGGCCCCGCGGGGCGGGGGGCGGGGGCGGGGGGCGGGGCACTGGTCTGACCCCCGCCCGCCCCAGGACGTGACGGAGGCGGAGCAGGCGGAGGAGCAGGCCAGGCTGGAGGAGCAGGCGGTCAAGTGAGCGGGGTCTCCCCGAGCGTCGCCCGCGGGGGGGCGGGGCTCTGGGGCTCGGACGCGGCAGCCCCAGCGCTCCTTGCCCGCCCCCAGGCAGCAAGAGCTGAGCAATCTGCTCCAGGAGAAGCGCTACCTGCGGGCGCTGGGCCTGGCCATCTCCCTGGACCGGCCCCACACCGTGCTGACCGTCGTCCAGGGTCAGTGTGGCCGCCTCGGGGGCGGGGTCGCGGCGCCATGAGCCCAGCCCCGGGGCTCAGCCTTGCCTCCTCACAGCCATCCGGCGGGACCCTGCCGCCCGTGAGGAGCTGGACGCCACCTTGATGCGGCTGCGGCGGGACCAGAAAGGTGGGCCGGCGGGGCGGGGCGAGCGGGGCGGCCAGGGGCGGGGCGGGGCGGGGCCGGGCTGACACCCCTGCCCACAGAGGCCCTGCTGCGCTTCTGCGTCGTGTGGAACACCAACTCCCGGCACTGCCACGAAGCCCAGGCCGTGCTGGGCGCGCTGCTGCGGCTCGAGCCCCCGGAGGAGCTGCTGGCCTACGAGGGCGTGCGGGCCTCGCTGGAGGCCCTGCTGCCCTACTCCGGTAGGTGCGGGCGCGGGGCCGGGGCCGGGGCCGTGGCCGCTGCACCCCAGGCCTGACCGCCCCGTCTTCCCCAGAGCGACACTTCCAGCGGCTCAGCCGCACGCTGCAGGCGGCCACCTTCCTGGACTTCCTGTGGCACGGCATGAAGCTGCCTCCGCCGCCCGCCAAGCCCCTGCCCTCTGAACACGCGTGACGTTTTTGCTATCCCGACTCTGCGTCCTTCTGGGTCCTGCCCTTGGCACCGGGGCGGGTGGGGTCACGGGAAGACTTTACTCAGCGGAGGATGGCAGGGCAGTGGCTGTGAGTCGGCTCCGTGGGGCGCGCGAGGCGGGCATCGTGGCGGGGGCTCCCAGGAGCTGGCCTGTCCCCCTGCCGTGGTGCAGCCTTGGCGGGCCCAGGAGCTCACCCAGCGGGCCAGGCCTCAGCAGCACGGCGGGAGCAGGCCGTCCCTGCCACGTGCCTGTGGGAGGTCAGTGTTGGACCAGCCCCTCAGACCGGCCCCCCACTCGCCCCACACCTGCACAGCCGCCAACCCTGTCCCTGTCTGCAGTGTGCGCACGCACCCCTGCAGGCACAGGTGCGGGAGCCACAGGAGTCGTGCCCTTGGGGCAGGGTCGCGGGTCACAGCAGAGACCAGGGCCCCCATCTCTAGTCCCCTCGTCACCCCCAACACAAGACCCTCTGGGCCCTGCTGTCTCCGGATCAAGCACACGGTGGGCTACTGCCGCCGCCCGCTGGCCCCTCAGCCCTACCCGTGGGCAGGTCAGGGAGGGAGTGGGGAGGGGCATGTCCCCCGGCTGGGGGGCTCCTCCAGGTAGGGGCGGGAAGCCATGTGGTCTGCTGGTCCCTGCTGGTACTCATTCTCTACCAGTCTGTGCACCGGGGGGCTCAGACCTGGGGGTCCCCGCTGTGGCCGTCACCTGTCCCATCTGAGGGGTCTCCCAGGCCCAGCCTGGAAGGGCCGGCCCGCGTGTCTGGGGGCTGCGGGGCTCCAGGCACCAAGGCTGCCCAGAATCCCCCAGGGGCCTCCTCCCCCACACCTCTGTCCTGGGCGCGCGGGGGCCTGGCACCTTCCGGGCGGGGGCGTGGGGATAGGCCCGGGGGTTTCGGTGCAGAGCAGCCAGCGAGCACAGGGCTCCAGGACGCGCGCTGTGGCCGCCAGCAGCACCTGGCCACAGCCGTCCAGTACTGCTGGCCTCGCGCTACGCTGTGGGCGTCTGGGTCAGCCGGGCGGCCGACGGGCCGCTGCCCTCAGGGAGGAGCCCGGCGAGATTGGCCGGGATTCCCCTTGGATGCACGGTCAGGTCTTGCTGGCACTGCCCTGCCCTTGGATCCTTCCAGACCTGTCTGCACCCCAAATCAAGTTTCTGGGCAGGGGAGTAGGAGTGTAGGACTTGGGGTGCCCCAGGAAAAGCTGGTGGGAGGGGCTGTGGACGGACTGGGAGAGGGCCTGAGGTCCTCCAGCAGCCGGCCCTGGGAGGAAGAGGCCAGTCTGTCTGCCGTCCTGCCCAGTGCAGCGGGGACACGTGGGGCCTCCGGTGTCCCCAGGAACCCGGGGCGCCGTGCAGGGGCCGGCACAGCTGGCGGGAGGCCTCCAATGCCCCCAGTCCCGGAGAGGACACTGCTAGTGCCTGGGGGGTGCGGCAGCCTGGGGGCTAATGAGCAGGGCCATCTGCAGCGCCGGGCGCTTGGGGGCGGGGGTGGCGGCGAGGACAGTCCTGAGGCATCTCTGGATTCACAACAGCCCCCAAGATCGGGCGGCCATGCAGGAAGCGAGAGGATATGCCCCGCTGCCCCTCCCCGGGGTACTCCCTTTACTTGGCGCTCGGCAGCCCGATGCCCCAGACCCATCCTGCTGTTGGGAGCCCCGGCCAGGCCCTCCAGGGAGAGGTGCGGGCCTCAGCAAAGGGCGTCCTGCGTCTGCCCCATCGCCTTCACAGCCTGCCTGCGGGCCGCGCCTGCGCGCCTGGGGCAGGGCTGATCTGGGGCCGGGGCAGCCTTCACGCCCCGGCCTCGGCTAGAGCCCAGCCGCTCCCCTGCAAGACAGGCTGGGGGGGAGGCCAGGGGGCCGCCCCGCTCGGTGCCACAGCGGGCCTGCCCACGCTCCCCGGGTGCGGCCGTTGCCCACCCCCGTGGGCCTTTCTGCCCGGGCCAGGGCCCACACCTTCCCTCTGCCCGTGCTGGCCCTGACTGCCTCCGCCGGGGGCGCCCTGCTCGCGGACCCCCACCCCGTTGGTAGGTGAACGTCTGTGAGCGTGACCCTTCTGGTTTTCTCCGGCGTGCACACCGGACTGTGAGCCGCGGTCGGGCGAGGGTCTTGCCCCTCCCGAGCGCTCGGGGCGGGGCTCGGCACACCCGGGTACCCCCGCCCGGCTGGGCCCTCCGCACGCGCCGCGGTGCCCGTTGCCATGGCGCCGGCCGGCCGGCCTCTGTGCGCTCACGGCCGCGCCCCCAGCGGAGGGCACAGCCAGGCCGCGGGCACGCGGGCGGCCGCAGCGGAGCCATGGGGGCGTCGCGGGCCCAAAGACGGACCTCGCCGAGGCCACCGCCCGAGGCCACGAAGCGGCCGCGGCGCGGCTTCCACAACACGCTGCTCTTCTACTGGAGGAAGCGGGAGCGCCGGCGCCGCCGCCAGCCCGACTCGGGCGGCAGGGCCAGGGGCGCGGCCAGGGCCTGCCCCGCCCGCCCCGCATCCCCCGGCGCCGGCGCCTCAGGCGCGGCCCCGGGCCCCGGCCCCGCCCCGGCCCCCGCCTCCCCGCCCCCGCCCGCGGCGCACGCGTCCGGCTCCTGCAGCCGCGCCCTGGCGGCGGCGCGCGCGCTGGCCTGGCGGCCGCTCTGGACTCCGCTCTGGAGGCCGCGCTGGCCCGGCAGGCTTTGCGCGGGCAGCATGGCGGCGCCCGGGGAGCGCGGGCGCTTCGGCGGCGGCGGCCTCTTCTCCTTCCTGCCCGGCGGCGCGCGCTCCGAGGCTGTGGACGACCTGGTGACGGACGCGCGCGGCCGGGGCGCGGGGCGCAGGGAGGCCGCCCCCGCGGCGCCCGCGCCCGGCCCGGCGCCGCCCCCCGCGCCGCAGGGCGCCGAGGACCCCTCCCGGAGGCGGCCCTGCCGGGCCTGCGTGGACTTCAAGACGTGGATGCGCTCGCAGCGGAAGGTGCGCGGGTCGCTGCGCCCCGGCCGGGCGGCGGCGGGAGCTCCGGGCTGCCGGGCCGCGGACCCCTGACGCGCGTCGCTCCTTCCGCAGCGCGACGGCAAGCTCCGGGAAGACTGCCCGCAGGACCGCGAGGAGCTGGGCCGCCACAGCTGGGCCGTGCTGCACACCCTGGCCGCCTACTACCCCGACCTGCCCACGGCCGAGCAGCAGCACGACATGGCCCAGCTCATACACCTGTTTTCCAAGTTTTACCCGTGTGAGGAGTGCGCGGAGGACCTCAGGAAGCGGTAAGGGCGTCTGCGGCCGCAGGGTGCGGGGCACTCCTGGGGCCCCGCTGGGCCGCCGCGCAGAGGTGGCCGGGTGCCCAGCCGGCCACCAGGGCCGCCCGCAGCGCTGGGGGGTGCCGCCCGGCCGCTTCCCTTCCCTGCGGGGCTCAGGTGCCGCCCGGCGCCCAGGCGGGCTCCCTCAGCGTCTGGCTTAGTTAGTCCTGGGGGCCTGGGCAGGCTGCGGGCCGCCGTGCTGGCTTCTGGCGCCGGACCCGGGACCTGAGACCTCAGAGCCGCTACCTGCGCCTCGGGAGCGCTCCTGGTGGAGGAGCCCGCGGCCGGGGCGGTGCGCCCTAGCGGTGCTGGGGTTAGCGTGAGGCCTCCCTCGTGCAGGGCCGCAGGCACCAAGAGCCGCCCTCAGTCCAGCCTGGTGCCTCGCCCCGCCCCTTCCGCGCGGCTACCAGGCTGTCAGTCGTGTCCTGCCCAGGACTTTGCGCGAGAGCTCCTGGGGGAGGGTCTGCGCCCAGCTGGGCCTGCACGCGCAGCCAGCCCTCTGGAAGAGGCCCCAGGGTGGCGCCCAGCTCAGCGTGCTCCCCACACAGGATTCGCAGGAGCCAGCCGGACACGCGCACGCGGGCGCGCCTCACCCAGTGGCTCTGCCGCCTGCACAACGAGGTGAACCGCAAGCTGGGCAAGCCCGCCTTCGACTGCACGCAGGTGGACGAGCGCTGGCGGGACGGCTGGAAGGACGGCTCCTGCGACTAGGCGCGGGGGCGGCTGGTGGAGGGGTGGACGCTCATTAAAGTGCTCGAGCTGAGCTGCAGCCTGTCGCGTCTCAGTGGGGGACCCCGGGGGCCCGTCTCAGCTTTGGAGGACTGAAGGTGCCCGGCGGCCTCCTGGGGCGCAGCTGCCTGCTGCCTTTCAGCATGAGGCCTGCTCGCCCACTGCCTGGCACCTTCCCCGGCAGGAAGGCCCCTGTCCTGCCCCTCGAGCCTGGCCGTTGTCTCCCAGGCCTCGTGGACAGCAGCAGCGGCAGCTGCAGTGAGGGGTGACCTGGGACTGAGCCCCCAGCTGGCCCTGTCCCTCCGGGGGGGCCCGGGCAGGGCTTCCCCTGGGGGCTCCAGGCCTGCGGGATGCTTCATGGGACCAGCTGCCTGGGAGCCTGAGACCAAATTAAATGCTGGAGAAGCGACCAGGTGCTGTGTCTTCTGTGCGGGCACTGGGCGCCGCCGGGGTCTCTGCCACTCCGGACGCCCCAAGGCGGGTGGCCGGAGGCCCCAGCGAGGCTGTGGCTCCAACACCCCGCCCTATGGCAGGGAGCTCTGGAGGAATGGGGGCGACCCTTGAAAAGCCCCTCTGGCTGCTGAGCCCGATGGGGCAGGCCCCAAGGGGAGGTCCTGCCTACTCCAACGCGGGCCGAGAGGAGAGCTGCCGCCCCCAGCTGCCAGAGGGAGCGTGGCTGGTGGCGAGATGGGCACTGCGAGTGGACGGGCTGGGTGGCTGCAGTCCTTCACGCAGCTGCCAGGCCGGCCTCGCAGCCTGTGCCCCAGTCTTGGGGTCGTCATCTCCGGACCTGTCGCCAGGGCGTCTCAGTGCCTCCCTGGCCAAGGGCCAGCCTTTGCCATGGCCTCAGCCCCTGCCTGGACGGCGGGCAGCCCCCTGGGGTGCTGGCTCCCATAGGGGTTGCCCCTCGGGGCAGATGGCAGGAGCGGGGCAGCCAGCAGAGAAGCCGGGCCCCTGAGCCGCTGCGTGAGGCGAGTCGGCGCAGCTTGGGAGCGCTCTGTGTGCTCCCTCCGTCTGCCCGCACGCACGCACGTCCAGAAACTTCACACCTCAAAGAACTGAAATGCCGCCGACCCTGCCGGGCACCGGGCTCAGGCCCGAGGGACGCCAGCTCAGGGACGGTCCGGCTTCAGCTGCCGACACAGGCCGGGGGCTGAGCTGAGGGGCCCGGCCCCCTGGCTGTGGCGTCAGAGCTCAGCAGAGAGGGCGCCCTTCCGGGAGGGTGGGATGGCCCTGCCCGAGGCGGCCTGGGCCGAGCAGCGCGGGGGGCGCCCCTGTGCGGCCGGCCTGCAGAGACGGTTACACAGGAGACAGATGGCGCGCTCAGGCCGGAGGTGGGGGCCGCCCCGGCTGCACAGCCCTGCCCACTGGTAGCCGGCTAGGCAGAGGGAGGAGCCCCGGGCCAGCACTGCCGGGGCCGCTAGGCACCGCAGAGCAGGGCGCCGCCGAGGCGGGCAGGCCTGGGTCCCAATCCTGGCTCCGCGGCCGACGGGTCAGCGGCCGACGGGGCGGCCTGCAGAGGGGTCGCACAGTCCCTCCCTCCAGGGGTCGCTGTGGAGCGCAGCACAGGCGCTTTAGGACCAGAAATCGGGTGTCCCCGCCCCTGCAGCTGAGCCGGGGGCAGGGCGGCAGGTGGGAGAGACCCAGCAGGGGCACCGGCCAGGGGGCACCGAACTCCCCACTCTGACGCTCGTCCCGGCGCCTCTGCCCCAGAACAGTGCCAGAGACCCGGGGCCCGCCTCGGACAGACGGCAGCCGCCCACGGGGAGGGGCTCAGCTGCCCGCGGGCTCTGCCCTGACGGACACGCGGCGGGGTCAGGGATGCCTCTTCCGCACACCCGCGCCCCGCCGGGGAGCCGAGCCTTCCGGAGAAGCTAGGGTCGGCGACCCCGTGCGCGCTCGGGAAGGGCCGCGCGGGGGCGGGGTCAGGTCCGCCTGTCCATCCCCGGCCACACCCAGAGCAGAGCCGGGGTCCTCCGCCCAGTCGACTCGCGACCACCCAGGCGCGGGAGGGCCCCGCAGGTCGTGCGGGCGCGGGGCGGGGCGAGCGGAGGGCTCCAGCCCGCGCGTGGGCCGGCGGGGGGCGCGGGCTCGGCCCCGCCCCGCGCGCTCCCGCCGTGGCCGGCGCGCGCTCCCGGGAGGCGGCAGCGGCGGCGGCGGCGGCAGCAGCAGCGGCAGCAACCCCGGGCGGCCTCGGGCGGGGCCGGCCCGACGGACAGACGGACAGAGGGCGCCGAGGGCGCGCGGCCCGCCCGGGCCGGCTATGGAGGGAGCCTCGTTCGGCGCGGGCCGCGCGGGGGCCGCCTTCGACCCCGTGAGCTTCGCGCGGCGGCCCCAGACCCTGCTGCGGGTCGCGTCCTGGGTGAGTGGCCCGGCCCCCGCCCGAGCCGCGCCCCGCGCCCCTCCCCCGCCGCCCGCGGGCCGGTGACGTCACCGCCGGGCGCGCCCACCTGCGGGCGGGGGAGGGGCGGGGGCCGGGACCTTGGGAGGCCGAGCGGCCGCGCCGCCCCCGCCCCTCGCGCCCGGACGCGGGCACGGGGCGGCCCCAGCACGGGGAGGGGGCTGCGGCAGCCGGGAGGCTCGGGCGCCGCCCCTGCGCCTCCCGCGTCCCTCCGGCTCCCCCGGCGCGGCTGTGCGGGGTGGTGCGGGGTGGGGGGCGCCGCGCCGGGAGGGCTCCCCGGAGGCGTGGGAGAGGCGGGTCGAGTCCAGTGCACCTGGCCTGCCGGCCCCTCGGCGCCTCTCCCCTCCCGCAGAGAGATGGGAGGTGGGGGCCGGGGGTCTGGGCCGGAGGGGTGTCCAGATGGGGCTGGCGCCTGGACCTTCCGGTGGCGTGGTCCGGTCCGGACCGGAAGTCAGGACTCCGCTTGTGCCGACCGCGGACCCCTCTGGGGGCCGTGGCCGTGGCCTTGCCTCAGTTTCCCTCTTGACCAGCTCTCGAGCTGGGGCCGGGCGGGGAGAAATGCAGGTGAACTGCGGGTCTTCTACAGAAATGCAGGGCCGGCCGGTGCAGGAGAGCGGCCTCTAACTCAGCTCCTCGCGGCCTCCCCGCGCTGGCCCCTGTGCGCTGACGTTGACTGAACCCCAGGGGTCAGCGCTCTCGCCGGAGGGGCGCTACTGACCGCTGGGCACAGACGCGCGGGCGCTCATCCAGCGCCCACCAGCTGCAGATTGCGGCCGGCACTAGTTCTCTGTCCCCAGCACGCCAAGCGCTGCGCCTGCCCCCTTGGGCACGCTGGAAGGAAGGGCAGCAGGCCCGCCACGGCAGGGTCCCGCAGCTGCCCCTGTCTCCGGCCACGCCTGCCCCCCACGCTCCACAGGCCGGAGCTGGGGATCTCCTGTCCCCACTCCAGCGCGCCCCGGGAGCCGCAGTGCGCCCGGGGGCCCCTGCTTGAGTCTCGCCTGGACGAGTCCCTGGACACTCAGGGCCCCAAGCTCCCCATCTATAGAGGAGGGAAGGACAGGGCACCCTCGCGCGTTTTCGGGGGGCCCCGCGAGCGCGCCCGCGTTCGCAGCTGTGTCAGCGGCAGCGTCAAGCATGGTCTGGGATGGCGCGTGTTCGCGAGCGCCGCACGTGCCGAGTGACCGCGCCGCAGGGGCGGGGGCGGCTGGGGCGGGGCTGGGGGCGCGCAGGCCTGAGCCCGCCCCGCCCTAGGTGTTCTCCATCGCCGTCTTCGGGCCCATCGTCAACGAGGGCTACGTGAACGCCGACAGCGGCCCCGAGCTGCGCTGCGTCTTCAACGGGAACGCGGGGGCCTGCCGCTTCGGCGTGGCGCTCGGCCTCGGGGCCTTCCTCGCCTGCGCCGCCTTCCTGCTGCTGGACGTGCGCTTCCAGCAGATCAGCAGCGTCCGCGACCGCCGCCGCGCCGTGCTGCTGGACCTGGGCTTCTCAGGTGGGCCCCGGGAGCGCGGACGAGCCGGGGCGGGGCGGGGCGGGGCCCGCGGGAGCGTGAACGAGCCGGGGCGGGGCGGGGCCCGCGGGAGCGCGGACGAGCCCGGGGCGGGCCTGGCCGGGCGCCGCCTGCACCCGGCGCAGTCGCTCTCAGGCGAGTGGGGTCGGGACAGGCCCAGGAGGTGCGTGGCTGTAGTGGAGCCGAAGGAGGCGCGACCCTGCGGCGGGCGCCCCCTCCAGTGCTCGGCGCCCTGGCAGGCGAGGTTGCGCCGGCAGCCTGACCCACTGCCCACCCGCAGGGCTCTGGTCCTTCCTCTGGTTCGTGGGCTTCTGCTTCCTTACCAACCAGTGGCAGCGCACGGCACCCGGGCCCGGTACCGCGCAGGCGGGAGACGCAGCGCGGGCCGCCATCACCTTCAGCTTCTTCTCCATCCTCAGCTGGGTGAGTGGGCGGGCGGGGGCGGGGCTGGGGCGGGCGGGCAGGCGGCGAGCCTGACCATGGCCCCTCTTCAGGCGGCGCTCTCCGTGAAGGCCCTGCAGCGCTTCCGCCTGGGCACCGACATGTCACTCTTTGCCACCGAACAGCTGGGTGCCGGGGCCGGCCAGGCCTACCCTGGCTACCCGGTGGGCAGCGGCGTGGAGGGCACCGAGACCTACCAGAGCCCACCCTTCACCGAGACCCTGGACACCAGCCCCAAAGGGTACCAGGTGCCCGCCTACTAGTGGCGGGCAGCCCCAGCCCAGGGCTCGGAGGCCCCCTGGGACTTCTCTCGGGACCTCCTGGCCAGGGGCTGACAGCGGTGACCACGCCGGCTGTCCGGGGCTGGAAAGAGGCGGTGCCCAGGCCTGATGTCCAGCCGAGTTCCCCTGGCCCTCAGCCCCAGCCCTGGCCCGAGGTCCTGAGGCGGGCACAGCACAGCCCTAGACCAGTGTCTGGCCTCCAGCGGGTCAGCCTGAGCAGGAGGCCGCTCCCCCCACGAGGCAGCAGCCCGGGCCTCACCTGTCCACTCGGGTCAGGGACCCACCCCCACCCTTGCCAGTGGCCAGGGAGCGTGGCCTCCGTCCCCTCCAGCGTCCTGTGGGCAGTGGCTGTCCCGTCGTGGTCTGTCCCTGGCTGTGGCGTCTGAGCCTCGCGCCACCCCTCCGGCTTGTCGTGTCGTGGTTGTGGACCAGCCCGCTGTCGCCCTGTAGTCCCCGCAAGCAGCCCCTGTGTGCGGCCCTGCCCAGCACCCGAGTCCTGGCCAGGTCCCAGCCCTCCGGCCAGGCCTGGCCCCGGGGAGGCACAGGACAGCGCTGTGCCTGCCAGGCCAGCCCCTGCCCGAGCGGCCCTCCGCGCGCACCCGTCCCCTGGGCTCCCGGCCCAGACCCTGGGCCCCCCCCCCGATCCCATTAAAGGCTCGCCCGGCAGCTGGCCCCGAGTGGCTGCCCCTCGCATTGCTCCGCGCTGGCCGGTCCACACCTGGTGCGGGCCGCCGCGCCCCTCAGAGGCCCCCGCGGTAGCGTAGTGCGGCCGGCGCCGCCGTCCGTGTGCGTCCCTGTCTGCCCTGGAGGCTGGGCCGTGGTTGTGTTTTCAGTGTCCGTGTCTCAGCTGCGACTTCTTTACAATAAAGACCGTCCGTGAATCTGCGCCAGGCGAGTCGTCTCTGCCCTCCCGTGCCAGAGAGGCCTGAGGGCCGGCCCCGAGTCCAGCTGGCGCAGGAAGGGGAGGCTGGGCGCCCCGGGGCCTGAGCGTCTGCCCCGCCAGAGCAGAGCGGCCCGCGGCACGGCCCCCCACTGGGGGCTTGGACTGCTCCTGGCCCCTCCGGCGGCGCACACACCCTGCCCCGACGCCAGGGGACGGTCAGCCCCGCAGGTGGCGCCGACTGTCCCCCTCCCACGTGCAGGTGCGACCGCGGAGCCCCGCACCCCGGTCCGGCTGGGGAGCCCCAACTGCTGTCAGCTCCGGCACCGCGTCTCCCGAGGGCTCTGCGCGTGTGGGGAGGCCGGGGCTGTCCGCTCGGCCCGAGAGGCCTCTGCGCCCAGGCCAGTCCGTGAGCGGGGGTGGCCTCCGGCTCCCGCGCCTGGGCACGCAGGGCGCGGGCGCTGGGGGGTCGGTTCCGCGCATGTGCGCGGGCGCCCAGGACTCGCCCCTCGCGGCAGGCGGGGCCGCGGACACGCCTCGCGCGGGCCAGGCCGAGGCCAGCACGGGCCCGCGGCATTTTATTTCAAAAGACGCGCCAGCCGAGTCCGCTCCCTGCTCTGGGGCGCCGCCGCCCGGCCCGCGGGTTGCCGCCCGCGCCCCGGCTCCGACCACCCCGGCCGCCAGGCGGGTGCGCGCCGCGCTGCAGGGCCTCCCCGGGAGGGCGCCGTCCTCGCGGCGGCAGCGGCGGTTCTGGCGCGGCCGGTCTCCTGCGGGTTTGCCTGAGGGGGCGCCCTGCCCGGCCTGCCCTGCCGCCTCCGCCTCCGCCGCACCCAGGGCGGCCTCCCTCGGGCGCCGCGCAGCTCCGTGTGCCGGCCGTGTGCCGGCCCCCTTGGCTTTCATTCCGCAGTGTCCAGGGCGCGCTTGGAGCGGCTCGCGCGTGATGGGCTCGGCCAGCAGCCCCGTGGCAAGAGGACACTTTCTTAGAGCCTGGTATTGGGGGCCCGTTACCTTAGGGTGAATGGACCACTTGAGGGGAGTCGGCTTAGAATGCGTGACCCCTGGGCACCTCGGCATCAGGGCCTGGCACCCTGCTGAGGTCTGGACGTGGGTCCCCTCGCGGGCTGAAGGCCGACCCCTCGCGGTGTCGGGGCGCAGGCCGCCAGCTTCACCCGTCCTGGGGGCCGGGTCTGGGTGGGAGCCGTGCCGCGCAGAGGCCCCCAAGAGGCCGCAGAGCTCCCTGCCGTGCGCAGCCCAGCAGGAAGCCGCCGGCACAGCTCTCCAGGGCCTCCTCCCGGGGGCTCAGAAATGCCAGCGGCCCCACCGTCCCGTTTGCCCACCCGAGGCGCGGGCGCGGCCGGCTCTCTGCGGCCTGGGTGACCACCCGCCGTGTCAGCCCGCCTGAGGCTCACAGACGCAGCTTTCTGTGTGCTGGCGACTCCGTCCGCGCTCTGTGGCTGGGCTGCCGGCCCCTCCCTCCCGAGTCTTCGGTCCGGCAGGCAGTGCCCAAGCAGCCGAATGGCCCTGCCCGCCCCCTCGTCCCTTCCTGCGCCTTCTGGAAAGAACCGTCTCTCCTCAGCTCTCCTGCCCACCTGTGGCTGCAGGGCCCGTCCTAGGAGCCGGCCCAGCGCGAGCCTTGCTTTGCGTGGACGTGCTTGTGTCTGGGTCTTTTTTCCTACTATCTCTATGGGTTTGGGACTGAAAGGGAAGACTTAGCGAAAGATCCCAACAGCAAAAATGTATCTCCTCAGGGCATTTCAGAGACGCCCCAGGCAGCTGCTGACAGGAGGGAGTGTCCGAGGCTCTGGGGGGCCTGCGGGTATGACCCCGGGCACCACGAGGCCAGTCTGGAGGGACAGCACCTGGGCCGCGTGTGCCAGGCGGGCCGCTGGCCCCTCCCGAAGGCCTGGGTGCCCGACCTCAAGGCCCAGCCCCAGCCAGGCCGCTGCCTGCCGGGGGAACCCTTGACGCGGCCAGCTGTGCGCACTGCTGGCGACCCCCAGGCCCGCGTGGCTGCAGGCCGACTGCAAGGCAGAGCAGCTCAGGACACCAACTGGGTGCATTATTGCAAAATAAATTTATTTGAAGATAAACTGTCTTATAAAAGATCAGAGGCAATTTTAGATCCCAGATTCAGCTTGTCTCGTAAATAGATCGAACTTCAAGTAGCACAATTTCGTGTCTGCTTTTAATCCTTAACATCCTCCAATCGCGAAATAGCCAACTGTTTACACGACACACTCAACATCTGATTCCAGCACCAGTGGACAGACCGCGTCCAGGCGGGGGCTGCGGTGCTGCGGCCCTCAGGCGGAGGGCCTGGGCCAGGCCGCGGCAGCACGCACGGGTCCCGCATCCTGCCCGCCCCTCCCGGCGCCTCCCAGACAGGACACCCAGGCGGCCTGCGCGGAGGCAGGGTCTCTGCCCACGCGGGGGCGCCGGGTGACTCCCGCAGCGCGTGCCCACGCGGCAGGCCTTTCTGGCAACCCCGGCAGGCCAGCGGCCTCCCCAGCTGCCGGGCAGCCTGGGAGGGAGCAAGGAGGCTCTCGGCATGGCGGCTCCGCCCCGGGCTACGTGATGACCCTGGCGACGGCCTGCAGGGAGGGGAAGTCGTCGTCCCGGGCGGCGTGCAGCGCCTGGTGGCCGCTGACGTCGCCCTGCGCGAGCACCTGCTGGCAGGTGGGGCACACGCAGCAGTCCAGGCCCGCCAGCCGCGTCCCGGCCTGCCACGCGCTCTGCCGGCTCCTGCGGGCCTTGCTGCCCGGGGGCCGCTCGCGGCCCCGGAAGTCCGTGTGCGCCGACAGCAGCTCCTGCTGCCTGGCCGTGTCGGGGAGCAGCACCAGCAGCTCGCCGAAGATCTTCTGGAAGTTCTCCCCGAGCAGGTCCCGGCAGCTCCTGTAGTACTGGGCCGCAGAGATGACGCCCTGCGCCCAGAGAGCAGCCCCGTCAGGCCCGCCCGGCGCCCGCCCGCGCCCGCGCCCGCCGCCGCGCCCGACCTGTCTGAACTCCCCCGAGTGGCTCCTGAACTGGCCGAAGCGGGCCTCGTCGCTCTGCAGGAAGCCCTTGATGGACCGGATGAGCTGCAGGTTCCGCTCCCGGAAGTTCTCAGGGACCAGGTAGGCCCGGGGCTCAGCCGGCGGCCGGGGCCTGTGGGCGAGGGGCAGGTGGGGGTGCCGGCCTCTGGCCCCCCGCTGGGACGCGCCCCGGGTGCAGGGCCGCGGACCCCCGCACTTACGCCTTCGTGGCGGTGGCGGCGCTGGGGACACAGGCCGCGTGGGGGCCGGGCAGGAGGCTGGAGAAGCCGGGGGGCGGCTTGCTGACGGGGGGCGCCAGGCCCGGCGGGGGAGGGGGCGGCATGCCCTTCAGGAGCACCACGGCGTTGAAGCCTGTGGGGGCAAGACCGGGGCATGGGCCTGGAGGCGGCCGCGGCGGGAGCCAGGTGTGCTGGAAGCTCCCTGGGCCCCCGCGGGCCACGTACCAGGTGGAGGCGGCATCCTGGGTGGGCGGGGGCCGCCGAGCACCGGGAAGTCTTCCTGGGGCAGAGGGCAGGGGGGGCAGCCTGGGGGCCGCGGGAGCCCAGGGGGCTCCTTGGGGGCACTCCGGGCAGGGCTGGGCCCCTCTGTGTGTCCGTTCACGACGGCAGCAGTGGGCCCCTCCGCTCCGCCTGCGGGGGCCGCAGGGGCCCTCTCGGGGCCGTCTCTGTCGGGGGGCAGCAGGGGGCGCGCGGCGCTGGGCTTCTCAGAGCCCACCTTCTTCTTCTTGCCCACCTTGGTCGCTGGCTGGGCAGAGGCCAGCGCCGGCGGGGAGGTGCCCACCGCAGGCCCACCCCGCGGCTCCTCCCCCTCCGAGGGGGCCGGCCCGCCCTTCCTGCCGCCTCTGCCCGTCTTCGCGGCCTTCCTGGCGGCCGGGCTGGCCCCGCCCGCAGCCTGGGCCCCCCCAGCGGGCAGAGCCCCCTTCTTGCTGCCGCTGCTGTTCCAGGGGGAGATGAGGCTGGTGGGGGCGGGGCTGGGCTTGGAGGCCGAGGGCACCAGGGCGGGGAAGTCCTCCTCCTGGAAGGCGCTCCTGGCCCTGGCGGGTGCGGGGTACGCCAGCGCCAGCCCTGCAGGCCCCGGGGCAGCGGCGGAGCAGGTGGCGGCGGCAGCGGCGGTGCAGAGGCTGGGGAAGTCTTCATCCTTAAGCTTGGCCGCGGGAGGCAGGTGGGTGCTGGGCCCGGAGAGGAAGCATGTCAGTGGCGGCAGCCCGGCCCCGACAATGGCCCCGCCCCCGCGCCAGGCCCGCCCGCACGCACCTGGGCAGCGCAGGTCCTGCGGCTGAGCTGCCCGTGGGGAAGGCCTCCTGGCTGGCGGGGCCGTTCGCCACAGCCTCCTTGGGACCTACGAGACACGTGGGCTGGCAGGCCCGGGTGGGCAGCACAGCACCCCCACCCCCTGCGCTGGCACAGCCGGGCGGCGCCCGCCCTGTCCTGCCCTGTGCTGCCGCGGCACGGCCGGCTCACCTGAGCCCTCGCCCTGAGCCCGGGGCGGGCGCCGGGGGCCACGAGGTTCCTCTGGGCCCCGTGGGCCCGCGTCCTCCTTCCTGGGCCGGCCGCCCTCCTCCCGGTCCTGGCTTCTGCGCGCCTCCTGCTGCTGCTGTTGCTGCTGCGCCGCCACCGAGGCCCGGACGGCGGCCGCCACCTCCCGGTCTTCTTCTTCCCTAGGACGGGAGCCCGTCAGGCGGGCAGGGCTCGCCGCGGAGGCCGACGCGCGTGGGGAGAGCCCCACACCCGGCTGGTGCAGAAGGGCCTGAGGGCGGCAGACAGCCTGGCCCAGGGCGCTGCCCCGTGCCCACTGGTCCACCACAGGTGCCACACCCTGACCACAGGGCCCGGCGGCGAGCAGACCCTGCCGCCACGCCCGGGCCACTGGTGGCCAGCGGCACCTGACCACTGCGCCTGACCCGCCACTGCTGCTGCTGCCCCCGCAGGGGCCGGAACATCAGCAGCTCGCAAATCCTCCCACCTCTTGTACCTCCAGCTTCCCCGGCGGCTCTGCTGGGCTCCACGCCCGCCGGCCCGGCCTGCGCGGCCCTGGCGGTTGTACCTGTCCACCTCCTCGTAGTCCTCGCCGCTGACGACCCCTGCGGCCAGCACAGAGGCCCGTCACGGGCCCGCACCGGCTGCCCTGGCCCTGCGCGCCGCGCCCGGGAAGGCCGAGGCCCCGAGGCCCCGCCAGCCCCCAGCCCAGGGGAGCCTCACGCAGCTGCTCCTCCACCGCCTCTCGGCACCGGGGGTGGCCTGGGACCCCAGAACACGAGTGGCCGGAGCCGAGCAGAGCCCCCACGGCCCGCGCTCGGAGGGCACTGCCACATCTGTGCCCGCAGGGCCCTCCAGAGCACCCGGCCCTGCGGGGGGGGGGGGGGGCGCCTCACCCTCGCCGCGGCGCGAGTGCCGCGGGGCGAAGCTGAACTGCAGGTCGATCTGGCGGTTCTGGCGGGCCTCGGCGCGGCTGCGGCTGTGGCAGGCCGTGCGGTGCGCCTTGAGGTCGATCTCCGTGCGGAAGGCGTGGGTGAACTGCTCGGCGCCGCAGCGGCCCTCCTCGCACAGGAAGTGCCGCTCCCGGAAGTGCTCGCGCAGGTACGCGTAGTCGCTGCGGGCGGGCGGGCGGGCGTCAGCACCCTCCGCGCCCACGCGCCCCCCGCGGCGGCCCCGCGCCCACCTGTAGTAGTCCTGGGCGCCGTCGGCGTCGCAGAAGTGGCAGAAGTAGTGGTCGCGGCGCAGATGCTTGAGCAGCTCGTCGTTGTCCAGGTAGCGCTCGTCGCAGAACTTGCAGAGCGGGTGCCCGCGGTGGGAGGTGTCGTCGGGGTCGCCCTGCGTGCGGTGCCGCGCCAGGTCCTTGCGCGAGTACCACTTGCGCTCGTGGGTGAAGATCTGCGGGGACGGGCGCGAGGCTCGTGGGCCGGCCGCGGGGCCCTCCCCGGCGGGCGGCGGCAGGCGGGCAGGCGCACCTTGAGGTGTTTGAGGCACAGCTTGCAGCAGAAGAGCTCGTGCTGCCGGCGCATGTGCTGCTCCAGGTCCGCGAAGAGGCCGAAGGGCGGCAGCTCGGGGCAGCGGGGGCACTCGTGCAGCAGCAGCTGCCTGGGAGACCCCGACTCAGCCCCGCTCACACGCCCCTGCAGGGCGCCCACAGCCCCTTGGCCGCTGCGCCCAGGGCAGGAGCGGGATGCGCCCGGGAGGCCGGCCAGGCCAGGCGGCCGCGGGGGCTCCAGCAGAGTATGGCCGCCCCGCCCAGCACCCTCACCGGGCGGTCCCCGCCAGAGCCCGCGGCAGAGCCGGGAAGGCAGGCGCCGCTGCCCCGGCCCTCACCTGTACAAGGCAAACACCTTCCCGTCGGCGAAGTAGATGTCGTACTTCTTCTCGTGCTGCAGCTGCTGGAGGGGGATCGTGGCGAAGGCGGGGAGCTTCCTGCCGAAGACCACCTGGGGCAGAGAGTGGGGCCTGTGGGCGGCCGGGGCCTCGCGGGGCCCTTCCCGCCCCACTGCTGGCCCCGCTCAGAGCGGACACTCGGCTCTGGTCAACCCTGACCTCCACGGCCAGGCGGGGGCCTCGGCACGGGGAAGGTCGCGTCAAGGTCACCGTCACGTCTGATTAAGCTCATCCGGGCCAGGATGGCCGAGACCTGGGAGCGGCCCCGCGAGGGAGAGCACCTGGCCGGCCGCGGCAGCGCAGCGCTCAGCTCAGGAGGGAGAGCCGCTGCCGCACCCCTGCTGGGGCAGGTGGACCAGCAGTGCCCCGCAGGCCGGGCCACCCCGCCGCCAAGGCCACCGCTCCCCGCGCGGCTCGTCCCAGGGCCTCGCTGGGCTCTTCTCCGAGGCTGCCCCTTCCGGCCCCCACGGCGCCTTTCCAGCCCAGACCCCAGTTCTGCGCCGGCTGCCCGGCAGGAGCCGCGAGCTGCACAGAGAGTGCTGGGGGGACAGAGAGCGTGGCGGTGGGGCCTCCCTACCCCCGAGCTGTGTCGCGGAGACCCCCGGCAGATGCCTGCCCAGCTCCGAGCCCCTCCGTCCCTGCTTCGGGTCCCTGGGCAGCCGGCCTGGCTGCAGGAGACAGCGCGGGCTCAGGGACACTGCTGCCCGCACCGCCCTCTGCAGCAGCGGGAGGCAGGAGGGAGAGGCCGGCAGTCGCAGGAGGACAAATGCGCCCAGCACACCAGGGCGGGTGGCCACGGCCCCCGAGACGGGGGCACCGCGGGGTCTCAGCCTGTGCGTGGATGTGTGACGGAGGCCACAGAGCCAGGACAAGCGGTGGGGAGCGGCTGCAGCAGGCGGGGTCCAGGTTGGGGGTGCTGCAGAATGAGGACGGGCAGGTTTGGAGCCGGGCAGAGGGCGGGGGACGCCTACCTGGCCCCTGGACAGCCCGTGCAGCCAGGACCACTCGCAGGGCCCAGCCACCAGCGCGGGGGCAGCGTCCCTGCCCCGGCAGAGAGGGGGAGCGCAGAGAGACAGCAGGGGCGGCTCTGAGGGCAGAGATGCCGGTCAGGCCTGGACGCAGGCTGGCACGGGCCTGAGCAGCCTCTAGTGGGCCAAGCAGTAAGAGACCCAGGCGAAGGCGCGCCCTGGTGGGCCCCAGCTCGGCCCTGGGACGGTGATGGGAGGTGCCCCAGGCCCAGGGGTGGGCGCAGTCTGGATGGGGGGACCAGAGGCGCCACCTGGGAACTGCGCACCTGGGGAGCCAGCCAGGGAAGGGGGCGCAGACAACAGAAAAGCAGGGCCTGAGGACACAGGCCCCTCCTGAGCTGCCGGGTGTCAGCCGAGCCCTCTGTCCAGGGACCCCGGCGGCAGGCCGCCGCGTTGCTGGAAGGATGCGCCGGGCCGGAGCTGCCTGACCCCACCCCCCGCATCCTGGCACACTTCCTCCCGGCTCAGTCCCCAGAGGCGGGGCGGCGCAGAGGCGGGGTTCAGGGCCCGGGTCACTGGAATTCCTGAGCGGCCTGAGACAGATGGCAGGCCTCTCAGGCCAGGACTGGCATGGGAGCGCAAGGGTGGGGCTGAAGGGGGGCACGGTGAACAGAAGCCCATCCTCTCCCAGACTTCCCGGAGCACCCCCACAGCCCAGCAAGCGGCGGGCAGCCTGGGCCCAACCACGCCTGCGGCACCCCCTTGCCACAGGGCGCCCAGCAGGTGCGCGGGCCGGACGCCGGGCAGCTAGCAGGAGGCTCGCGGAGGGTCTGCGCGCCCGGGACTGCCGCGCCCGCTTCCTGGGAGCTACAGGTGTGCTCAGAGTTACGTCACGCCACGCGAGGCCGGCCGGGCAGACTCTGGCCGCCGGGGAGGTGCCCTCTGAGTAAGTCGGGAGGCCCGAGTCTCTGACCGCCACACCCGCGGCTCTCCGGGCAGGCCCGGCTCCGCCCACCCGGCACAGACCGCGGCCCCCAGCATCTTTCCAGGCCCGCTCAGGGCTGGCGCCGGGCAGCTCTGGCCCTTCCCCAAGAAAGCCCGCCCCGGCACCCAGCACACGAGCGGCCCCTCCTCGGCGGAGCTGCTCCCGGGTCACCTCGCAGAGCAAGAAGCCAGATTCCCGGCAGATGTCACCAGCCCGGCCTGCCGCGAACAAACCAGGGGCATTTCACAACCCCGGGCAAACATCCCCAAGCCCGGCAAGCCAGGACGCCCCGCTGGGTGCTCTCGCCAGCGGCTGGCACTGCCCCGGCCCGCGCCGGCCACTCCGCGGCTCCCGCTTCTGGACGGCGCTGGGGCCGGCGGGAGGAAAACCCCGAACGCCTCGCCGCACGCAGCCAGCCCGGGCCCCGCGCTGTCGCCCTTCCCGCGTGGGCGATCGGGCCGAGTGGGAGCGCAGCCCCGAGTCTGTCTGGGTCACCTGCGGCCGGGAACGGCGCGGCGGCTGCCGGCGGCCGCCTCCCGCCCCGGCCGGCCTCCCCGGCGCAGACCCCGGGGCCGGCGCCCGGCGGCGGCTGAGAAGCTCCCGCCGCGCCGGGCCCTCCGTGTGTCCCGGCAGGAGCTCCCGGGCGCGGGCACAGTCCCGAGGGCCACCGGCGGCCCCTGTGCCCGGGCGCGCGGGGAGTGGGAGCCGCGGGCCCCTCCGGCCGCCGCCCCGCCGCCGCCCGGCGCACCTGGCGCAGCTCCTCGCGGCACACGGCGCAGTAGCGCTGCTCGCACAGCACCCGCATCTTGGTGGAGCAGCGGTAGCACACCGGGTGGTCGCAGCGGCCCAGCGCCGTGGCCTCCAGGTCGCCGCAGCACAGCACGCAGCTGCCGCCCCGCTCGGGCGCCGCCGCCTCCAGGGCCGCGCGCCGCCCCTGCGCGCCCGCCGCCGCCGCCGCCATGGTCCGGCTCCGGCCCCCTCCCGGCCGGCGCGGCGCGGCCTGGCTCCGGCGTCCCGCCCCTTCCGGCGACGTCACCGCCCCGCCCAGCAACGGCCCCGCCGGCGGAAGTGCGCCCGGCTTCCGCCCAGCGAGACGCCGGCTAGAGCGGCAGCGCGGCGCGGGCGCTCTGGTCGGAGTTCTCGGCCCGGAGGCCGGCCAGCCCCAGAGCGCGCCGGCGGGGTCCTCGGGCGGGGCCGGCGGGACGGCGGGCCCGGCTCGGTCTGAATTTCTGGTGGCCGCGAGTGTGGCGCCTGCGTCCGTGCACGCCGGAGGTCGGTGGCGCCTGCGCTGAAGCGTCACCCATTGTGCGCAGGGCACACTCAGCTGGACGCCCCGCTTTTATTTGCTCAGCGAGCAGCCCGGTGGGGACCCCAAGGCTCGGCCCAGACGCCGCCGGCCGACAGGCCCGCCCAGACGCGCCTGGGGGGCGGCGGCCCCAGGCCCGGGGAGGGGCGCGGCACGTGTCCTGGCTGCTGCCAGCCGGGCGGAGAATGGGTGGAGTCCGACCCTAAGGGCCGCCTTCGTCTTCGAGGGAGGCCGGCTGGACGTGCGGGACGCAGCCCTCCCAGCCAGAGGCAGTGTCCAGTGAGGGGCCTGCCTGGGCTATGGGATCGCACCGAAGTGGGCTTGAAATCCCGGTTCAGGCTCGATTTGCCCGTGGCCTTCCATAGCCCGCGGAGCCCTTCCCTTCCCATTTATAAACCAGGATCCTGTTCCAGTTAAACCCGTGGCGCAGATGTCACCTCCCTCAAGCCCCACCAGAGAGCCGGAAATCAATCAGCACAAAGGGGTCGCCAGGGCGGAGGCAGCTGCAGAGGGATTAGACAAACCGCAGTGATGAGAAGAGAAGGAGGGTGACTCAGCCTGTAGAGCGCCCCCAAGCCCTCTGGGGGCCCATGAGAATCTTGCTGTGGGCAAGCTGCGGTAGGGGCTGAAAACGAGTGGGTAGAAGGCAGCCCAGGCTGGAGCCCCGGCCCGTGCCGGTGCTGTGCCCACGCCCTCCCACTCGCCTTCCACAGGAGATAGGAGGACTTTCCAGCTGCAGAGAAAGAGACCCTCCCATGCCCACCCCACCCCGGCCGCACCTCTGCTGGGAGGCCCCCCACTCAGCAAGCGCACCCCCCAAAGCGCCCAGCCACGCTGTGGGTCGCGTCCGTCACACCGGCAGACAGGTGGGCGCCCTGGACTCCAGCAAAGTCACCGGCAGAGCAGAGAGCAGAGGAGCCCTGGAAAGCGCCCTCTGTGAGGCCAGCAAGGCCACCACTGCCCTGAGGGCCAGGCGCCGGCCAGCAGTGACGGCAGCCACGAAAGTGTCCCCAAGAGGAAGAGAGCCTTGAAGTAGGACAGCAAATAGAGCCCCAGCAGCAAACGGGGAACGCAGTCGCGGAATCTCCCAGCAAGTAGAAGAGGAAGGACTGGGAAACTCTGGGTTGCGCGGCTCTGGCTAGGGAGCATTTCAGAGGACAGAGGCAGAGGGTGCAGAGCCCGGCGCGCAGACAGCAAGCGCCAGGCTGGAGGCCAGGGTGTGGGACGGCCCTGCCAAGGAAACAGCCGGCCAAGGGCCCACAGACAGCAGGGGCCCTGGACGCCGGGGAGGCCTGCGCAGGAGCCCAGAGGAGCCCCAGGGCCTGCACACGGGGTCAGAATGGACAGACACCCCAGAACAACGTCCAGGAACGTGATTCCACCCACCAGTCTCACACCCCAAACACCCCCTGGAGCACACGCTCGGTGGCACAGAGAGGCCAGCTTACTTTGCTCCCACGTGTCCATTCATGCGGGGCGACCACAGGGCTGCTTCTCCAGACTTCCGGGGAGTACGGGCCAGAAGCAGCCCGGGCCTCCAAGCTGGCAGGAAGCAGAGGCTGGTGGGCCGCCCGTTCTGCGGCTGAGGGTGCGGTGTCCGGCCGGGAGCAGGCCTCCGCAGTGACTATGGAGTTGGTCCTGGGAGACCGCGTGTGCTCGAGCGGCTGGAAAAATCGCACAGAGGACTTGACACGTCCCCCCGAGCTTTGGGGGAAAGAGCAAAATAAGCATCTGCGCAAAACAAGAAAAAAAAAATCAAAGCGGGCCTCCTTGGTGGCGCAGGGGTGAGTCTCAGCATTATGAAGCTGTCGGCAGCCGCTGCAGCACGAGTGCGATCCCCGGCCAGGGAGCTTCCCACAGGGCGCGGCAGACCCCTCCTGTCTCCCTGCTGCACCCTCAGCAGTGGATTTCAGTGGATCCGCCTGTTCTGCAACCCGCTCTGTCTCTGGGGAGTTCTCTCACCCCCCCGCACCTCTGGCCTGCACCCCAGCTCTTGTGTGCATAAATAAATCTTACCAAAAAATAGCTCAAAGCTGCCCTCAGCATAAAGATGCAGCCGCAGACGCCACCCGGCCCTCAGCAGCGCTGTTCCCAGGAGGGACGCTGAGCCGTGAGGAAGCCTCCTAGAGGACAGAGGCCGAAGGGTGGTCTGGCCGAGAGTAGAGGCTCCGTCTGGACTAGCAGGGAGCGACTTGCTGCGCCTGAAACAGAGTGCTTAAGAAACGGCCCTTTGCAATGGCGGTCAGGGTCCTTGACCGGGAACTCCGCCCGCGAAGGCACCGGAAATGCCGGTGCCACGGCTCAAAAAGCTGAGGTGGAGGCTGGCGGCTGCCCGTGGAGGCCCTGGGGCCCGGCTCTCACCTCTCCTGGCTGCACGCGCCCAGCTCTGTGGCGCCCCGCCTCTCCCTCCGCCTGCAGAGTGTGCGCCCAGCCCTGTCCCCGTGGTGACACGCCTCCCCTGACCCTGCGCCCCCTGGACGCGGCGGTGTCCCGGAGCCTGGTGACCGCGGGCGCAGCGCTGGCTCAGCTGGCAAGCACCGCACTTCTCCGGGTGCCCCATGTAAGGCTCCGGGTGAGGGCGCAGACGTGGGTGTTACTCGGCCACACTCACGGTCAAAGGCCAGGGGTGCCGCTAACACCCCCAGACACGGCGGCCCCGGTGTTGGCAGGGCCCAGGCGGCCGCAGTTCCGCTGGGGGGCAGGGGGGCCGTGGGCACGCAGCGGTGCGCTCGAGGCGTGGCCGGCTGGGGACGGCGTCTGGCCTGGACAGGGCCGTGGCTGAAGGAGGCGGGACCCGCGGCGCGGGCCCGGGGCAGGGGTCGCCAGGGCTGAGGGCTGTGGCCTCAGGCCCTGGCACAGAGCCCCCCACCTTTTCTGCACAGGAACTGGCTGTCAGGGGGCCACCAAGTCATTCTGTCGGCTCCCCTAGAGCCCGGGCGCCCCCACATGCCCTGGCACCCCGCACCTGGCGCCCACCTGGCCTCCCTCCCTGGCCCAGACGCCCTCAGAGGGGCTGTGTCCAAACTGCAAACTGCACTCGCCGCGGGGATTTTCTCTTCTCCAAGTGACTTTTTGGAGCTGCAGCGAAGCCCCCAGGCCCTCTGAGGACTCTCTCCCGCCATGCTGGGGGCGCCCCCATGGGCATGGCCGTCCCCGGGGCTCTGGGGCGGCCGCATCGTGCTGAGCCGCCCGCCCACCGCGCACTCCAGGCGGCTCTCCAGGCTGAGGGGCCCCGCGGGAGCACAGCGGGGGCGGCTTTCGCGGGAGCCAGGTCCCCGTGGTCCTCCAGGCCGCCCCAGGCACGCAGGCAGGCGGCCCCTGGGCTCCCCCAGCCAGCAGCGCGGGCCCTCCCTGCGTGTGACCCCTCCCCCCCAGCCCCCACGTGGCCGCGCCAGCAAAGTCCCAAACCCACAGTTCAGAGGGCCGGCAGCCTCAAGTGGCAGGTGGCAGCCGCCGGCACGCACTGGGCGTTCCCTGTGCGCTGGGCAGGGCCTCAGGACCTGGGTGGTGGGTGCCCGGGGCCACCCCCGTTTGCACAGTTCACGCAGGCGGAGGCCCACATCGGCGGCCCTGGCTCTATTCTGGAGATCTCGGCGAACCGCGGCTGGTGTGGGCAAAGGCAGCTGCGGCACCCACCCAGCTGCGGCTGGGGGCCTGGGGGCAGATAGGCCGTGCCCAGGACAAGGGCTGCCGGGGAAGGAGAGGAGCGGGGAGGGGTGCGTGGGGGCCGCTTCCTGTCCTGACCGGCCCTCCCCCTCTGCTCTGCTGGTGCCCACTTTCAGGAGCTCGGCCGGGCATCCCCTGCCCTGCCCGACATCTGCTGCTTCCTCCGCCGGTCCCTTCCCTTGGGAGGGGGAGGCCGGCTCTGCCGCGGAGGGGGAGGAGGAGGTGCGTCCCGACCCGCTACCTGCAGCCTCGCCACACACTGCTCTTGGGGCCACTGCCCCGCCCCGCCCGGCGCCTCGGGATCTCCTCTAGCCCGCCCCCACCCGAGGGGGCCCCGCGCGGCAGGCCGGCGGGGGCGAGCGGGGCGGGGCCACCGAGCAGTTATAGCCGGCGCCGCGGCCGACCCCTCGCCTCAGCCGCCTGTGCTCCTCGCTCCCCGACGCCCGACTCCACCGCGCGCCCGAGCTGAGCCAGTTCCCGGCCCACCTCTCCTAGCAGCGGCCACCGTGAGCGCCCTGGCGCGCGGCACCAGGATGAGGGCCCCGGGGCGGGGGCCCCCAGCGAGCTGGCCGCTGCTTGCCTTGCTGCTGCTGCTGCTGCTGCCGCCGTTGCCCGCCGGCGCGTGGTACAAGCAGGTGGCGAGTCCCCGCTACCACACGGTGGGCCGCGCCGCCGGCCTGCTCATGGGGCTGCGCCGCTCCCCTTACATGTGGCGCCGCGCGCTGCGGCCCACCGCCGGGCCCCTGGCGTGGGACGCCCTCGACCTGGGCGCGCGCCCCCGGAGGCCGTGGGCCAGAGACACCCTGCCCCCTGGCCCCGCCACCCGCGACGCTGTCGGGCTTCCCTCCGGGAACCCGGACCTGTGGGAGGCGCTACTCAGGAGCCCCCGAGCAGAGCTCCCCGGCAGCGCACCTCGGGGCGCGCGCGCCCCGGAACCCGCGCCCGAACTCGAGCCGCCCCTGGAGGCCCTTTCCTGGCCCTCAGAGGATCAGGGCAGGTAGGTGCGCAAAAGAAGGGCTCCTGGGCCGCTGCGGGCTGCGGCGGGGGGCGGTGAGGGGCTCGGGGGAGCTGATGCGGAGCGCGCGGCCGCGTGCCCACCGGCACCCTCTCTCCTCTCCGCGCAGAGGAACGCTCTCCTGGCGCCGTGTCTCCCCCAGCCTGGGCGGGGGCACGGGGGTGTGGAGGGTGCACCGCCCCGCCCCACTGTTCGCTTCTGTTCTTTCCAGAGCCTTCGGGGAGTCCCCCGCCCGGCCGTGGGCAGTGCAGCGACCCGGATTCGTCCGCCGGCGCCTCGTCCCGGAGTGGCCCTGAGCGCAGACCCCCGTGGCGCCTGTGCGCCTGCCCGGCCCGTCGCTTCAGCCCCCGGCCGGCAGTGCAGGCCACGTCGTCCGTCAATAAAACGCGCCTGGCTCCTGCGTCCCGGCCTTACCCTTTTCCTCCTCCTGTGTACTTTGCCATCAACCTTCAGGTTGCAAACAACTGCGCCCACGTCCTGGCAAATGTCAGAGCCCTCGCTTGGGCTGGGGGATCGCTGGGTACCCCCCTCCCGGAAGCCTTGGGGACAGAAGCAGAGATGGTGCCGGCACCTGTCCCGCCCTGCTCTGCCAGCGCTGCCTCTCCATTCTGGGGGAGGTCCCTGGGGGAGGGGCACGTCCCGCTGGGGTTCAGGCTGCGGGCGGGCGGGAAGGCGGCCTCCTGCCCTACCCGCCTCCTGCCCCTACCCAGACCCCGAGTCCCACAGGGCGTCTCCTCGCCTGACCCCTGCAGAGAATGCCCTTTCCCAAGGGGCAGACCCTCAGGCCTGGCAGTCCCCCATCTTACCCTCACCTCCCATCATTCCTTCCAAGCCCCAGTCCCTTGGGAGCCCGCCCTCCCCTCAGCCAGAACTTGTGGTGCGCTGGTGGGTACCCCAAGAGCCCCTTGCAGCCATGCTCTCCTAGGGAGGAAGGGCCCCTCCGCTCTCACCCCCCACTGCATTCTCAGCGGTTGGCTCAGGTGCCCCCCATCTTAAAGAACAACGACTCCTTCCACCTGGGCCCCGCTCCAGCTCCCCTCCCCTTCTCTGCTTGGGGTGGACAGCCCCAGTCCCTGGATCTGTCACCCCTAGCCACTGCGTGAGAGGCTCCCCTGTGGCAGGGTCTCCCCCAGGGCCCTCAGCAGGGGCAGGGAGGCCAGCCTGTCCCCCACCCACCGCCTCCAGGGCCCAGGGCAGCCCAGAGCCAGGCCAGCCCCGCCCCATCCTGTGATCCTTCTCCCCTGGGCCCCCTTACTCCTCCTTGCAATCTTACACACCCCGATTCTGCCTTCCCTGATTCAGGTTTGTCCCCCACAAGCCGGACACTCGGGAGGGTGGTCACAGACCCCCCAGGTCATAGCGTTCCTTCTCCTCGCCCACTTTCTGCCCCTGCTCCTCGCTGCCTGTGCCTCTCAAAGCACGGGTGTCCTGTGCTTGTCACCCCCAAAGCACAGTGCCTAGAGGGCTCCCTGCAGCTGGCGAGACCCACGCCCTGGCTGGCCCCTCTGGGGCTCCCTTCTCCTTCCCACCCGCTGGGAGGAACTCTGGGCAGAGTCTAGAGCAGGGTTCTGCACTGCGGGAGGACCCAGGGCCCCACATTGGGTTTAAAGGCACAAATCCGTTTCAGCGCCGCCAGCCGGGGCCCGGCTGGGGAGCAAACGTGGTCTCAGGCGCTGAGAGCTTGGTGAAGGGCCTGCTTCCACGTTGCCTGGACGTAGCCCAGCCCAGAGGGCCTGGTGCCAGTCCCAGGTGAGCGAGTGGAGCCGACTGGGGCGAGGCAGAGGTCGAGCTCTCCGCGCCCCTGCGCCCCTGCGCCCCTGGGCCCGTGCGTCCCCACGGGGCGGGCAGCCCCAGCGCGCGCCTCCCTGGGGTGCCCGGCGGAGGCGGGGCCCGGCCCCTCCCGGGAGTGCAATCCCACCCACGGGCGGCAGGTGGCGCCGCGCGACCGCGCTCAGCGCGCCTCGGCTTTGGGCGGAGCTGGGGCGGCCGTGGGCGGGGCCGGCGGGGGGCGGGGCCGCCGGTCCGCGCCTTTCGCCCCTTCTCCCGCGTTTCGGGGTCTCTGCTGTTTTCGTCCCTTCCCGTCGCGCCGGTCCCGCCTGCTTCACTTTCGCGCTCTGAAGAGAGGCCTGGCGTGGTCCGAGGGAGGAGGCACTGAGCGAGGTCTGGTCATCCTCGCGGGGCCATTAATGCCCATCAGGGACCACCGTCGGCCCGGGAAAAGCTGGGCCATTACCCGGGCGCCCGACCAACGGCTCCACCCCCAGATGGGCCCAGCCCTCCCTGGGGCCGCGGCTCGGCCTGGCCCAGGCTCCGCCTCCTTTCTGGTGGGTGGGGGGTTACAGAAGGATGTAGGTTCAAAGGTCAGAGAAAAGCCCCTCCCCCATGCTACGGACCCTCCCCTGCACAGCTCAGGCTGGACCTGAGGGTCTGACCACGCGGTCAGGCCTGCGTGGGCATTCGCCGGAGGGATCCAGGCCCCTGAGAACCTCCCACGTGACGTTCCTCCGCACCGGCCTCACCAGTGGCCTCCTCCCGCCTCCTCCCCAGCCCCCCAGCACTTGCAGCCCCTCAGCCCTGCAGGCCACGTCTGCAGGCCTTTCCCTGGGGCTGTGCTCCCGCCCGCCAGGGCTGGCGGAGAGGCCTGGCCGCCTTCCTGGCGGTCACTGCAGGCTCTGACACTCGCTCTGCCCTCCCCGGGGGGCTGGCCCTCCGGGTGTCTCTGCCTGTTTCTCCTGCCATCACCCACTTCCCTGCCCCCTTTCTCCCGGGTGCCCCTGCGGTTACTCCTGGTCACTCTCTGCTTTGGGTTGTCAAACCAACAACGCCTCAATGGACCTCTGGTGCGCGCTCTCCCAAGCAAACTCCAAACCACGGGCACCATCTGATGGCAGCCTCAGCCCCCGCAGCGGGGCCCCGGCAGTGGGGGCTGGAGCAGTCGCCTGCCTGATGAGACCCCGCTGTCCCGAGGGGAAGGCGGCCTTGGCTGAAACTCTCTCCAAGGCCCTCGCCCCACCTTCCTGACTACAAAACCTTCCACTTTGCGCCCGCAGAAGGCTGCTGTGGCAAGATGGGGTGGAGCGCCCGGAGCCCCAGATCCCGACACTCACCGGGGGCTGTTTTGCTCTCTGCCCCTTTGTTACTCTGGGGTGCAGTGCTCCCAGCCCGCAGTGACCGCAGGAGCAGCGACCACAGGCACCAGTATGCGTGCAGCGGGGGCCTCCACCGCTGGGGGGATGCGGCCTTCCTGGCTTGCAGAAAGCTGGGAGGGCCCAGGGCTGACCCACAAGGGGGACAGTCCCCCGACCCAGAGGACCAGGGGCACCGGCCTGCCCTGCGGCCTGTCCCGGGCGTCTCCCCCAGTCATCCCTCTCGACCCTGGTGTGACCCCAAAGCTACCGCCTAGCAGGTCCGGGCTCCAGCCGGCCCCCACCCGGCCCGCAGGCGGTAGACAGCACTGCCTGTCCCCACAGCCTCGGGGCGGCCACCAAGCTGGGGACAGGAGGCCAGTGGCAGGCCAGACAGGCAGACTCGGGGCAGGCGGATGAGGGGCTGGCTGGGCGTAGCCTGCGGCAGTGCGCAGGAACTGAGGCGGAGCTGGGGGGGCAGCCACGCAGCCTTGGCCTAAGCGGCTTTTAGGGGCAGCAGCTGGGTGTGGACGCCCAAGGGGCTGTGCCCAGGAGGCTTCCCGGAGGCGGGCCCTGTGCCCGGGCAGGGGCCCTGGAGCGAGCAGACCAGCAGAGCCAGAGCCCAGCCCGCTCAGCCTCATGGGGAGTTGCCTGGGCCGCCTGCCCCTGAGCCCTGGGGACCAGGTAGGTGCAAGGGGCTGGCGGGGCTGGGGAGAGGCTGGCTGGGGGCCCGGAGCTCGCCCGGAGCTTGGCTGCCATCCTGTCCGTGAGACCGAGACAGGGCCCGATGCAGAGCGCCTGGCGTCTCCCCGCCCGGGGCCACATTTCTGCTCTCTCCAGACCTCAGTCTCCCAATCTGGAAAATGGCCTGAGGCCCGAGGGTTGTTCCAGGCAAAATGCACCCAGAGAGGCGGGACAAAGCATCAGAGAGTCTCACTGTGATCATTCCTGTGCGGTGGGGGAAGGGGGAGCTCTTGCTGGGGGCAGGAGTGAAGGGAGGACTGGGGCGAGGGGAGGCCCACGGGACCTGGTCCCAGCACTGACCACAGGCCAGAGCGCAGGGCCGAAGTCCTCAGCCCCGTGCAGAGGGCTGCTGAGACCCCTGGTCCTACAGGCGAGCGAATGTCCCCTCCGCCACAGTGCAGCTGGTCAGGCAGGGGTGGGATGGGCAGGCCCGGGGCGAGGGGATGGAGAAGAACGCCCCGAGCAGCAGAGGGGCAGAGGCGCCCCGGGAGGCCGGCCACCAGCGCCAGCCTCGGGATCCCAGGCGCGGCTGCCGCCTTGTCTCGCTCCCACCCCTCTTTTTCGTCACCTGGGGCTCCACAGGCCAGTCCAGCTCTGGGTGCAGGAGGGGTCCGGACATGGGGACACAGGTGGGCAGGGCTGTGGCCCCTGCGTGGGGTCCCCCGGCCTGCACCCTTTCTCCACTCCCTTTCCCACCTCCCGAGAGCTGGGGTGCAGGTGGCCGAACAGGCAGGTGCTCCGTAAACGCTTCTGGAACGGGAGGCAAAGGCGCTGGCGCCAAGGGACTGTCCAGAGTGGGGGCTCAGGCGGAGGGGCCGGCGGCGACTCGGGGTCCCTGGCCTGCGGCCGCCCCCTAGAAGCCCTGGGCTGGTGGCGCGGACGCAGGGACAGGCGGGACGGCTCGGCCCCGGGGCGGGGGCGGCGGGCGGAGGGGGCGGGGAAGGGGCGGGCGCGGGGGCGGTGCCGCCGCCGGAGCCGGAGCCGGAGCCCGAGCCGGAGCCCGAGGCGACGCGAGCCGAGTGGGACCCGCGGAGGCTGCTGCCCCTGCGCCGACCCGCGCCCCTGCCCGCGCGCGCGAGCCCGGGACGCCGGGGCCAGTCCGCATCCGGCCGGCGGGCAGCGGGCGCCATGGCCGCGCCGGAGCCGCTGCGGCCGCGCCTGTGCCGCCTGGTGCGCGGCGAGCAGGGCTACGGCTTCCACCTGCACGGCGAAAAGGGCCGCCGCGGGCAGTTCATCCGGCGCGTGGAGCCCGGCTCCCCGGCAGAGGCGGCCGCGCTGCGCGCCGGAGACCGCCTGGTCGAGGTCAACGGCGTCAACGTGGAGGGGGAGACGCACCACCAGGTGGGTGCCCGCGCCCCGCCCCCGCCGGACCCCTCCCCGGGGCGCGCGTCACGGCCGGAGTGCGGGGCCCAGCGACCCACCCCCGGCCCGCGCCGCGGGCGCCCAGGCCTCGGCTGCCAGCGCCGGCCCCGCAGGGTCGCCCGGCCTACGTGGACGCGAGTGGGGAGGCGGGGGACGTGGCCGCGGCGGCAGCGCCCCAGCCTCCCCCCAGCCTCCCCCAGGAAGCCGGCGCTGCCCCGCGGAGGGGGGTCCTGGCGGGAGGGGCCGCACTGCGGAGCCTCCCCCAGCGCATCTGGCCTGAGCGGGCCTGGGGACCGGCTGCCCTCCGGTGAGTGCGTCCGCGCCTGGGGGTGTGCTGAGGGGTGTGCCGCGCCCTGCAGGGCTCCGTGCTGTGCGCCTCCCCTGGGGGCGTCCCCTGCGGGGCACCCTCCTGACACCTGTCCCCACGGGGGCTGGGGCTGGTCCTGCGCTGCAGCCGCTGGACCCTGTGCTGCGGCCAGGCCTCTGGGAGGCTCCCGACCGGGGTCACTGACGGCACCTCCTGCTGCAGCCGAGCGAGGCCGGCGGGGGGGCTCCTCTGCTGGGCTGCCCTGGGCCGTCCGTGTCCCCTGTGGCCACGGGGCCTCACCGGCCTGGCCCCGTTTCCTCCCAGCCCCTCTGTCCTGGCCGCCTCCCGAGGCACCGGTACGGCTGTCTGTTGGAGGAGGGGGTCGGGGCCGAGGGCTGGGCCGTGTCCCACCGTGAGCACCCCTCACGCCAGGCCTGGGGTGCTGGGCCCCCACCTCGCCCGGCGAGACCCCGTGTCGCAGATGAGGGAGTGCAGGCCTGGGGTCTCGGCTGCCCGTGGCCCCGCGGTCAGGGGCAGCGGGGTCCTCTTGGGGCTCTCTGGGGCGCAGGGAGGGCGGGACAGCCGAGGCCGGGTGGGAGAGCCTGGTCCAGCCCCCCGCCGGCCTGGGGTGGGGGTGACCCTCCTTCCCGGGGGCGGGCGGGCCCTGGCACATGTGTGCCCGCCACCCGCCTGCGCTGCACGGTCCCAGCAGCGCAGAAACACACAGCTGGCCCCAAGGCCGCACCTGTGCACAGGCAGCCGCTCCCCCGGGCTCTGGGGCCTGCTGCCTGGGGGCGGAGCCAGGGCCCTTCTCGGGGCGCAGGAGTGGGCCCGTCAGGCCTGGGGGCCAGCAGGAGGGCGGGGGGGCGGAGGCCGGTGGGCACCGGGAGGGGCGGGCGCGGGCCCTGGCACACCGGCCTGCCCAGGGCGCTGCTCGGCTGCCACCCCGCCCACAGACAGGCCCTGCGACGGCCGCTGAGCCCCCTGGTGTCCACCCCAGACACCCAGGCCACGCGCCGCGGGGGGCAGGGCGCAGGGCCGGGGGTGGGGGGTGGAGCCGCAGGCCTCTCAGTCCAGCCGCCCACTGCCGGCGGCCGCCTGCCCCGGAGCCGGCGCCCTGTGTGGTGCTGCCGCCCGTGGGCCTCACGGGGTCTGGCCGCTGACCCGCTCCGCCGCCGCCCGTCCAGGTGGTGCAGAGGATCAAGGCCGTGGAGGGACAGACGCGGCTGCTGGTGGTGGACACGGAGACGGATGAGGAGCTCCGCCGGCGGCAGCTGACCTGCACCGAGGAGATGGCCCAGCACGGGCTCCCGCCCGCCCGCGACCCCTGGGAGCCGAAGCAGGGCTGGGCACAGGTTGGCAGCCCGGGCCAGCAGGTACGGCGGGCTCTGCCCCTCCGCGCGCAGCCCCGGCCCCTCGGGCCCTCTGCTCTGCCCACGGGGGCTGCTGGGCACCCCCGCTGCGGCCGCCTGCCCGCGCCCTGTCCCTGTGTCCCTGAGGACCCGCTTGTGCTGCGAGGCCCGGGGCGGGCGCTGCCACCTGTGAGGGGCAGGCGGGCATGGCTGCCTGGCAGGGCCTGAGGCCGGGCCGAGGCTGCGTGTCTCTGGGGACCCCTGCCTCTCCCTAAGGGAGCCACCTCGGGCCCGGGGGCCCCAGACCCCACCTTGAGCACCACGGGTGCCCGGGGTCTGTCTCTGGGGTGGGCCAGCCCCGGCATCGCCTGACCCGCCCGCCGCCTGGCCCTGGCCCGTCCTGGGGCTGACGACACCGGGGGCCGGGCGTGAAGCGGGGTGCTTCAGTCCCGGCTGCAGGCCGTGCGGTGTTGGGCCCGAGTCCAGCCCTTGGAGTCTGGACTGAGCCCCCGAGGCCAGAGCAGGGCATCGGGGCAGCTCTGCGGCTTCAGGGGGGCCCTGGGCTGGCGACGTTGCGGGGGGTCCCCCCTTCCCTGGCGTCTCGCCACCTGGAGGAAGCCCCCCCAAGTGCTTGTCCTTTGAGTCGGACACAAACGGCTGAGCTCACCTTCCTGTGGAAAAATCCGCCCTGGGCTTATCTGGAGGGCGGGGTGGCTAGGGCACCTTCCCGGGGCGGGGCGTCCCCTCTGCTATTTCGGGCTCTGGGGGCTTCCTCTGGGCACATATTTAGAGCAACAAAGAGGGGCCGGCCTGGCAGGGACCCCTCGGGCCCGTGCTGCTGTCACGGATGCCCCTCCACACAGAACCCCGCTGGCCCCCCGCTGTGGGGAGCCTGGGGTGCTCCAGTGGGCGGGGGAGGGGGCCGCCCGTGCCCAGGCCGGGCAGTAGGGCCCGCGCAGGGCCGGGCCGGGCCGGGGGCTGACGGGACTGGCCCTCCGGGGGCAGCCAGGGCTGGGCAGCGGTGACTCAGCGGCCAGGCCGGCGGCTGCAGCTGGTGCTGACCGGGACGGCGAGGCGGCCCCAGACATGGTGCGCAGGGCCTCGGGGCAAAGGGCAGCGAGGTGACAGCTCAGGGACGGCCTGGTGCAGGGCCCCCGCCCCTAAGCGCCTGCCCGGCCTCCTGTGTCCCGGCCCGGGCCCTGGGTGCGGGGCAGGGCGCCCGCCGCTTCCTTCCTGCCTTTCTCGCACGGAAACCCAGTGGGTGGGGGGCGCCAGGCTGGAGCCGGAGCGGGGCAGGGTCTCGGTCGCCACCCTGCTCCCCAGAGTGACTCAGCCCCCCCGCCCGTCCCTGGGGAGCCCCGCCACCGTGGGAGGTGGATAAATGGGGTGGTGGCCGGGCCGCCGGAGCTCGGCACTCACTGGACGTCCGCCTCCATGGCCCGCTCCGGGACCTCTGAGCCGCCCACCCCGGGCCCCGGGGCCCCTCTGCAGGGCCTGGCCCGGGGACTCGAGCAGGTCAGGTCGGGGACGGGGCAGTGAGGACCCCGGCAGCTGGCTGAGCCTGAGGACGGGGGCGGGGGGGCCTGGTGACCCCGTGCAAGCAGCCTGGGCAACAACGGGGGCCTTTCTCTGCCCGGCTGGTGAGTCACCATCTGGGGAGCACAGCCGGCTCCCCGGGTGCCCGGCCCGTCCTTTGTCTGGTCACGGGTCGGCCTGGGGTCCCAGCTGGAAGCCCGTGGGAGCCGAGGGCCTGGCTGGGAGGCGGCAGGAAGCGCCAGAGCCAGGGTGGGGAGCGAGGAATGTGAGCGATGCCTGGGCCCTTCCGCCCCGCGCCCCAGCTCTCGGGGCCTCCCTGCGGGGTGGCCGCACCGCCAGCCCCGGACCCACAGCACAGCCTCTCACTTGAGGCTCCAGCTCCGGTTAGGGGGCAGGAGGAAGCGCGAGGCTCCTCGGGACTGGGCCAGTGGGGCTGTGGCCCGGGACCCCACCGCACGGGCCTGACCTGGACTCGGCTCTGCGCGCCCCCGGGCCTCGTGGCAGGGTATGGGAGAGGCTGCGGCCCGGCTGTGTGCGGCCCTGGGGCCTGGGCCGTGGCAGCGCTCCTGCCTGGCAGCTGCAGGTGCTGCGGGGCCTCCCGGGGCCATGGGGGGGGCCTGGAGACCTCGGGGGCTCGCAGCGCCAGCTCAGCCCCCAGGGGACCGAGAGTCCCTGGGTGAGGCAGCCAGATGCCTGAGACAGAGGGCTGAGGGGTGCCGGCAGGCTTTGGGGGTCCTGGAGGAGGGGCGGGGGCTGGCCAGGAGGCGAGGGTCCCCAGTTTCAGGAAGACCCGGAGCCTGGCCGGCACCTGCCCTGTGAGGAAGGACACGCCTGGCCCCACCTCTGGGTGGCCGCTGACCAGAGACCGGGCGTTGGGGTTTGGGACGAGCCTGAGGCCGGAGCCTCGAGGGTCAGGGGCCGAGCGGCAGGGCACACCCACCTGAGGCCCGAAGACCGCTGCTGGGCCTGGGGCTCTCCCTTGGTGCTGCCCCCACCTGGCCCAGGTCCTGAGCCCGCACAGGCGGCCCGGAGAGCGCCCAGCCTGCCCCCCTCACCTGCACGCATGCCCGCCCCGGCGTCCCTGGAAACCCGAGCTGCTGCCGCGCTCACTTCGGCCACGTTCAGCGTTCAGCTGAGTTCAGCTGAGCACCAGCAGCCTGGTCAGCCTGGCCGGCGGGGTCCAGCAGCCCCCGCCCCAGGCTGCGGAGCCCCACTGCAGGATGCCGGAGGTAAAGGCCGCCGGCCGCGGTGCCAACGGGCTGGGCGGCTGGGGCAGCCCCTCCGTGGCCTTCTGCTGGCCTGTGGGGGTGGGGGCGGCCTGCTCCCTCTGGAATGTGAAAGTAAACAGCCGCCACTGCTCGCCTTGGAGGCCTCTAGAAAACAAGCCCGCCTGGGCGGCCCTGGTCCCCGTGGGGGTGGGGCGGAGGCAGGCCCCCACAGCATCCTGGGAAGCGGAGCGGCAGCCCTCTCCGCTGGCCCCTTCCTGGCCCCGGCCCCGGCTGGTGTTCGGCCCAGGTTGCTCCGGTCCCCCAGAGGCCACTATTTTGAGTCTGAAGCCCGAGCTGCGCCCGCCGGAGCCCGCCAGGAAGGGCAGTGCCGAGGACGCCCCCGCGCACGCACCCACACGGGGCGTGGCGGGCGGGGCCGACGCTGACCCACGCCGTGCCGCAGGGTGTCCACGGGCCTCCCCGGGAGCTGCGCCCTCGTCTCTGCCACCTGCGCAAGGGCCCCCTGGGCTACGGGTTCAACCTGCACAGCGACAAGTCCCGGCCCGGCCAGTACATCCGCTCGGTGGACCCCGGCTCTCCCGCCGCCCACGCCGGCCTCCGCGCCCAGGACCGCCTCGTCGAGGTGCCCGCCCCCGCCCGTGCGTGTGCGCCCGTGTCCCTGTGTGTCCCCATGTCCCCGCGCCCCTGATCTCGGGGTAGACGCCGGAACCTGACGCCGCGGCAGGCGGCAGGACGGATATTTGATGCCACGGCTGGCCGGGCGGCCGGGGGCTGCTGTGCGAGCTGGCGCTGACCCCGCTGCCCGCTGCAGGTGAACGGGCAGAACGTGGAGGGGCTGCGTCACGCGGAGGTGGTGGCCAGCATCAAGGCACGGGAGGACGAGGCCAGGCTGCTGGTGGTGGACCCCGAGACGGACGAGCACTTCAAGCGGCTGCGGGTCACGCCCACCGAGGAGCACGTGGAAGGTGGGGAGCTGGCGGCCGCAGATGGGGGGCGGGGCGGGGCGGGCAGCCATTGAGACTCTGTGCCCGCAGGTCTGCTGCCATCACCGGTCACCAACGGGACCAGTCCTACGCAGGTGAGGGCGGGGAAGGGCGGGGTGCTCCCGGGGCCCCTGGCCCTGACCGCACCGCGGCCGTCTCTTCTGAGACCCAGCCAGCTTCACGCCCCCAGTGTCCCTGCGGGCCGCCGGCCCCACCGCGGGGGCTCCTGATGAGCGGCGGCCCCCACGAGGGGGCTGGGCGGGAGCATGGCGGGCGCTCGGTGCCCGCTGCCCGCGGAGAGCAGGACGCGGCCCCGGACTGTGCGTGCGCGCGCGGTGGGCACGCGCACGTGAGCTCGTGCGTGCGCGTGCATGGCGCGCCGTCCCCGCGGCAGGGCTCCCCAGCTCAACGGTGGCTGAGCGCGGACGTCCCGAAGTGACCTCCCTGGCGCAGACGAGGACGCCGAGGTGGCGCGTGCCGTCGCCCCCGCTGTGCTCACGCCTGGGTCGGGGCTGGGTGTCTGCAGCGTGGGCAGGGGCCGGCGCCTCCAGGAAGCCCTCCAGGGCCGCGGCCTGTGCCAAGCCAGTTACCGGGTGGGGGCCTGGGTCCGCAGCTCGCGCTCACCAGCTGCCCACCTTGCCCCTGCCAGGACGGCGGCCCCTGGAAGCCGGACCCCTTTCAGGAGAGCGGTCTCCACCTGAGCCCCACGGCGGCCGAGGCCAAGGAGAAGGCCAGGGCCACACGGGCCAACAAGCGGGCGCCGCAGATGGACTGGAGCCGGAAGCGCGAGCTCTTCAGCAACTTCTGAGCCCCTCCCGGCCTGTCCGCCGGCCTGGGCCTCCCCCACAGACTTGGGCCTCCCCCCTGAGCCCAGCCCAGAGCTCCCAGCTTCAGTGGACTGAAGGGGGGCGGCCTCACCCCTAGAAGCCATGGCGGCCCCACCGCCACCCAGGAGCCAACCTGAGCCCCTCTAAGCCCCCGTCCTGTCCCCCGCTCGCTCGGTGCTGGGGCGGGGCTTCTGGCCGCCAGATGGGGGCCAGAGCGCCCGAGATGGGAGAGACACCCAGAGACTGAGAGACGAGCGGAGGGCGGCGCAGGACCACGGCAGGGCCTCCCTGCTCGCCGGGGCCTGCTGACTTGAAGGAATTTGTGTTTCTGCTTTTTTTCCAAAAAGAGCTCCAGCTCCACACATGTTTCCACTTAATACCAGAGCCCCTGCCCCCGCCTCCTCAGGACAAGCTCTCAAAATAATCGCAATAAAACAAGCCTTTCTTGCAGACCTTCCCCTCTCAGCAGCCACCCCCAGCGGGAGTCCAGAACTTCCGGGGGAGGGGGAGGGGCAGGCTGCATTCACGACAGCTGCCCCATCGCTGTCCTCCCTGGCACGGGGTCCTAGGCCGGCCGCCCATCACCCCAACACATCAGGATCTGGGGCGCAGGGCCGGGGCTCTCCGGGGGCCGAAGATGGAGGCCGACGCCCCGCGCGGGGCAGCCTCTGGACTGGCCCCCGGTCCTGGCACGGCTGTTCCCAGGCCGGGAGAGGGTACCAGAGCTGCCCCAGAGGGCCCGACCTGGGCCCGGCCGCCCACGCCGCCCCCTCCCTGCTCCCAGCTTGAGCCGTGTGCTGTCCCCGGTAAGCCATCGCGCATGCGCGCCCCCAAATAAACCGGCCGTTCCTGGACCCTCCTTCCTGTCCGTCCTGCGTCGGCGGGCAGGGCCGCCGCGAGTTCCCCAGGTGTCAGCACTGCGAACCGGGTCCCACCCCAGCCTCCCCCAGCCCAGAGCCCCTGGGGACCCGGAGCCCAGGGCAGCCTGGCTGCACTCTCTCGGGTGGGGCCTGCTCTGCCTGGTGAGGCCTGCGCCCCGGCAGGCACAGGTCAGCTGCCTGGTGGCGCCCGGGTGGCCAGGGGCTCTGTGAACGTGGGGGGCCCGCCTCTGGGGGCAACCAAGTTCAGGAGGCAGGGCTGTTTTCAGGACCCCACTCGACACCAAGGGAGGGCCGGGCCTGAGTCTCTGGCCAGCATCCCAGCAGCTGGCTGCAGCT
Source organism: Scalopus aquaticus (assembly GCA_004024925.1). Classification (NCBI taxonomy): domain Eukaryota; kingdom Metazoa; phylum Chordata; class Mammalia; order Eulipotyphla; family Talpidae; genus Scalopus; species Scalopus aquaticus. The sequence goes on from PVIJ01004809.1 coordinate 52,442, forward strand.
GGCTCCCGCGGTCTGGCGCCTCCATCCAGGCCAGTCCACGGCTCAGCACGTCACGTCCTGGCCCTGTCCCCAGGGAGCTTGCCCCCACACGCAAGCTGGACCGGCAGCGCTCGCGCACGTGCCCCGGCCGCCTCTGCCCCGGTAGACGAGCCAGGCCGCAGCTGCAAACAACCCCGAGCTTTATTACAAACAGGCTACAAAACCGTCCCCGGGTCCCTGGCGAAGGCGTGTCTGGTCAACACGGCTGCATTCAGCCCTCAGAGCCCTGGGCAGCCGGGCACAGGGGCCGGTTGAGGCAGGCCTGGCAGCGCGGGCGCACGGGCAGGCAGGTCTGCTGGCCGAATCCCACCAGCAGCCCGTTGAGCTCGCTCCACAGCTCCCTGAGAGGTGGGCCGTCAGCGTGCAGGGGGTGGTGGGGGGCTCCGGCCCACCCCACCCCTCGCCCCTCACCTGGGCAGCCACTCCTCCAGGGCCCTGCGGGTCTGCTCTGGGGACTTAGTGGGCTTCTCGGTCCACCTGAGTCGGTTGGTGATTCTGTGCACGTGAGTGTCCACTGCTGCCGGGGACGGGGCGTGAGCACAGCCTCCTGGCCAGGATGCCTCAGCCCTGCCCGCAGTGCGAGCCCAGGTTGCCTGTCGACAGGCTCGGAAGACCCTCTGCTTAGAGGCGTGGGCCGCAGCCCCCAGCGGCAGCGCGGTCTCCCGGGCCAGACCGGAGGGTGACCCTGGCCTGCCCTGCCATCCTTGCCGGTCTCACGGGGCTACTTCCCCGCCAGCTGCGGCCCCTGCTCGCTGCCCTGCCCAGTCAGGTGTGCCCCGGGCCCAGGAACCTGCCGGGGCTGACGGCAGGGCTTCCGCACACGCGCGAGGCCAGCTGCCCGCCGGGGGTCTCGGCCAAGCTCAGAGGGGCCGAGCGCTGGCCCAAGGCTGCCCAGCAGGTGGGCTCTGTGACTCCCGATTCCGGACCGAGACACCCCCGTGCTCCCAGGGGCCGCCCGCTGACAAGCAGAGCGCAGCAGACTCCTGCCGCTAGTCTGCAGCTCCCGGGCCCGGCCCTGCTCACCGTGGCACACAGGCCGAGTGCAGAGAGCAGCCGGCCCAAGTGCGGCCCGGCCCGTTAGTGCTCTTCTGGGCCCCGAGCACCCGGGGGGGGGTGTCAGGGAGGTCGTGGGCGAGCCGGGTGTCCAGCCCAGGACCTGGCCGCAGGAGCAGCCTCGCCCGCCTGCGCAGCCGCCGGCTCCCCCGACAGACCCCCCCAGCCCAGGACCCCTCACGGGGCCCAGCGCAGAGGAGACCCCTGCCCCGGGCCGCCGGCTCGGCCCAGTGTGCTGACTCTCTGGGTCCGGTCCGAGATGAAGACCGGGGTCGAGATCACAGAGGTCACGGGGACGTGGGGAGCCCCTTCCCCGCACGTGCCACTCACCGATGCCCGACACGGTGCCCCAGGCCACGGCCATGGCCAGGTGTGCCATCTTGGGCCCCACCCCCGGCAGAGCCACCAGCTCAGGCACGGACGCCGGGATGTCCCCCCCGTAGCGCTGCTGCAGGATGGCCGAGGTCTGCTTGATGTACTTCACCTTGCTCTGGGGGCAGACGCGGGGGTGGGCGTCCCGGCCCGAGGACGAGGCGCCGGGAGCCCACGGGCACCGCAGCGGCCGTCCCCTGCCCAGGACAAGGGGAGGCACCTGCCCCTCCCGAGCGGACCCGTGGCACGTGTGGGGGCCAGCTTGAGCCCCCGCCCCGCCGGGCCAAGCGGGGTCAGCGCGTCCCGGGAGCCGGGCTCAGCACCTGGCCCTTCGGGAAGGAAGGCTGAGGGAGGGTTGAGGACGGGGCTGCCCCTGCAGCGCCGCCAGCTGGGTGGTTCCCTCCCGTGCCTGCTCGAACAGGGCTATTTAAATCCCAGCTGACGGCTGCAGCCCACGCCTGCCAGGGGAAGCGCCCCACCCAGACTCTTGACAGCCCTGCCCACTCCACCCCAGGGCGCACCCGAGGAGCTGGTATAAACAAAGAGAAAGGGGTGGTCAGCGGGGAAGGGAAGGGCCGCTGGGAGGGGAGTTGGAGGAAGGAAGGGGTGGGTGCAGACAGGAAAGGCTCCGGGGCTCGGCCTGGGCCCCCAGAGCTGGGCGGTGGCGGCCACAGCCCTGCTTGACCCCGCAGCACCGTTCTCTGGCCCCGGTGTATCCAGGCCCCCGGCCACGGGCGGGCGGCTCACCCTCCAGAAGCCCACGGGGTAAATGAGCGCCCCCAGCGTGCTGTCGTCCGTCCGCAGGACGCTGTCCACGGTCAGGCCCTGGGCCCGCAGCCGCTGCATGGCGCCCGCGGTCACCTGGTCTTTGGTCTGGCTGGACAGCATGAGCGACAGCAGCACCTGGTACCGCTGCACCTGCGCACGCGGGCGGGAAGGCCGGTGGCGGGCGGGCCCAGCCGGCCCCCACCCTCCCCTGCCTGGATGCCTGGACATCAGCCTCTGCCCGGCCAGTGGGGGCACGTGGTCTGCGCGGCCAGGGCCAGCCGCCGCCTCACCGCTCCTGTGAGGCCTGAGACTCACCACGCCGGCCGCTCCAGGCCAACAAGGGCAGCAGCTGGCGTCCGGCCCACCCACCAGGGGCCCAGGGGGGGGGGGGGCTCCAGGGACGGGTGCCTACCTCTGGGGGCGCACTGGGGTCGTGGCAGCACGCGGCCCCCAGCTGGTCCACAGGTGCGTCCTTCCCGCTCCTCATGGCGCGGATGTTGGCGAGGTGCTGCCTCCAATCCTGGGGCTCCCAGCCCGGCGCATCACGCAGCTCGGTGCCCGGCCCTGTCTCAGCAGCCGGGGCCTCATAGGCCACCTTCAGTTTCCGCGTCTTCCGCTGACCCCTCAGAGGACCGCGGCTTTGCTGCCCATCTGCAGAGAGGGCACGCGGTACCGTCACCGGGCCTGGGGAGGCGGCGTGGGCACCGGCTCGGCCACTCGCGCACTCGGCCGCCACTGCTGCAGCGGGCGCCGCACCCCCAGTCCGGTGGCGACCAGGGCAGCGGCGAGGGCCCCCAACACGGGCCGCCCAGCCTGCCGTAGCAAAGACCGGCCTGGTCCCCAGGTGCCTCCCAGAGAGAACTCATTGGTTCTCCCTCCAAAGGGCGCCCTGGCGTCCTCCCTGCCTGCCGCCCAGCTCCACACCTCGGCCAGCGGCCCCGCGCCGGACACGGGGCTCCCCTGGTGGGCGGGAGCGCGCGCCGGTGATCCCTGCCCTCGCGAACCCGGGGCAGGGCGGGCGCGCGGCCGCACGTGGGGCCTCGGTCCCCGCGAGCCTCTGCCCCTGCTCCCCGCTCCTCCGGTGCTCCGGCCGGGCCGCTACCTGCAGCCGCCTCGACCCTCCGGGGCGACGCGGCCTCCTCCCCCGCGCCCTGCGGCCGGGCCCCGAGCCCCCGGCTCCCGCTGCGGGTCAGCATCCTCACGCCCACCGCGTTCATGCCCGACCCCACGGACTACAGCTCCCAGCGGCCCCCGCGGCCCCGCCACGTGACGCGACCCTCGCCCGGGCCTTCCGCCTTGGCGGCCGGGAACTACGACTCCCGGCAAGCCCCGCGCCGGCCCGCCGCCGGAAGTGCGGGGCTCGCTTCCGGGGGCGCCTCAGGCCGGGATCCGCTACGGTCTCGCGTCCCGGCCGCCGGGCGCGCGGTGGGCGCGGCGCGGGGTGAGTGGCTCGCGGCGCGGGGGCGGCCGCCCGACCGACAGCGAGCGCGGAGACGCCGGCCTCCCCCGCCGCGGGCCCCGGGCCGGAGCTCCGCGCACGCCTCGGCCTCGAGCCCTGTGCCCGGCAGCGCCTCTCCGCGCGGGGCCGGCGGGGCTGCGGGGCCGGGCCGGGCCGTCCCCCCGAGCCCGGGCTCCCGGACTGCAGGCGGGCAGCGGCGGGGCCCGGCCCGACGGGAGTGCTTCCCTCGCGCAGAGGAGCCGCGCTGCGGCCCTGTCCACCATGGCCAAGCCAGCCGGCAAAGACTCGGGCTTGAAGGAGAAGTTCAGGACCCTGTTGGGGCTGGGGACCTCGCGGCCGCATCCCCGGTCTGCAGAGGGCAAGCAGACGGAGTTCGTCATCACCGCGGAGATCATGAGAGTGAGCTGCCCGGGTCTGGGCGGGCCTGGGGTGGGCACCGCCTCAGGGCCGCCCTTGCTGCCCTCAGTCCCAGAGCGCGCGGTCGTGGCGGCCGGTCCCGCCTGCCCAAGCCAGTGTCCAGGCGTCAGTGCGAGGAAATCTCGTTCTCTAGGACAAATCCGTAGCGGGTCGGGGTGCCGACCGGGTGTCAGCTGGCACCTCATGTGTTTGAAGCCCCGAACCCCTCGCTTGGTGCCGTGCTGAAGTTTTGCGCACGTGAAGTTTGCCCTCTCCTTACCTGGAGGAGACACAGGCAGAGCTGGGCTTCTTTAGTTGCAAAAAATGGAGTTGGGGTACACACTATACCATGGGGGCGCTTTGAAGCCTTTATGCAGAGAAGCCAACCCAGGTGTCCCCCGCGCAGAGCCTGCTCTCAGGGAGTCTCCGGAGCCAGGCCCACAGAGGCGGGAGCGGGTGCCAGCTCCTGGCTGGCGTGGGGCGCATGGTCTCCTGCTGGGGCGGGGGCGACGATTCTGGGACGGGCTCTGGGAATGGTTCCAGAAAATACTTTGGAACTAGCGGGAGTGGTTGCAGGCAGCACCGAGTTGGCACGGTTTGAATTATCGGAGCGGTGGCTGTCGCCTCTTAAAGACGGAGCCGCTGTCAGGAAAGCTCCGTTCCCTGAGCCGCGCGGAGTCCCCGTGGCGCGAGGAGAGCCTGCCGGCTCCCGGCTGGAAGGGCGGTCCGGGAGCCTCGCTTCCTCCTTCCGACTCTTCCCCTCTCCAGGAGCTGAGCGTTGAATGCGGCCTCAACAATCGCATCCGCACCATAGGACAGATATGTGAAGTGGCAAAAACTAGGAAATTTGAAGAGGTGGGTGTGGCCGCTGGGCTCCGTGCCCACTCGCCATCGGAGCTGGCCCGGCTGGCCAGGAGCTCGCTGAGCCTGACTGCCGCTGGTGCCCGCCGCCGTGGGGAGCAGACTGCTGTCGTCTGGGGAAGCTTCGGAAAGGCCCAAGCGCCCTGCCAAGGGCGGCGAGGCCGCCCTTGTCCGCTCCCGCGGGGAAGGGCGGCGGGGACGCGGCCAGAGGGCGGTGGTGTCGCACGGCGGGCGCCCGTCCGTCTCGGGAGCTTTGGGAGCGGGGGCCGGCTGCCGCGTCCAGCTGCCTCCCGGGTGGGATGTGTGTCCATGCCGGGTCTTCAGGCGCGCTGCCCGGTCTGGACAGGGTCCTGGGGCAGGGCTGCTGCGGCCTCCAGGGGTGCCTCTGGCTTTCCCGGAGACTGGGGGGGCACGTGGGCCTCGCGCCCGGCGCAGACCTGCAGGAAGGTGCCCGCCATGCACCAGGGCAAGCCGCTGCCCTGGGGCCGGGTGGGCCGGGGAGGAGGCGGGGGCCACAGATTGCTCGTGCAGCCTTGGCTACACCCCACATACCGAGAGGCGGACAGGAGGGGGACGCTCCCGAGTGTCCGGAGTGGCCGAGACGTAGATGAGGCGTGGTCTGGGGGCGGCACCGGGCTCGGGCCCTCTGTGGCCGGAGCCCCCTCGTCAGACTCGGGTGCGGGCGAGTCCAGACCTCACTGCGTTGTCTGGCTGCCGGGGCCGCGCGCCCTCACGCCGCGCCTCTGCTGGGCAGCATGCGGTGGAAGCGCTCTGGAGGGCCGTCGCGGACCTGCTGCAGCCAGAGCGGCCGCCGGAGGCCCGGCACGCGGTGCTGGCCCTGCTCAAGGCCATCGTGCAGGGCCAGGTGAGGCGGCGCTGCCCCTGGGGTCGGTGTCTACACGAGGCCCGGGGCGCCGGGTCCCCCTGCTCGCGGCGCTGCCCCCCAGCCTTGGGCATCAGGAGGCGGTGACCTGAGTCTGCCACGCCCCCCCCCCCCCCCCCCCCCCCCCCCCCCCCCCCCCCCCCCCCCCCCCCCCCCCCCCCCCCCCCCCCCCCCCCCCCCCCCCCCCCCCGCGCACTCGGGACACCAGGTGCTTGTTGCCGCCTGCTGGGGGGCCCTGGCCCGGCCCTCTGCCCCTTCTCACCACACCGCTCCGCGGCCCGGGGCCGGCCTGCCCGCCCGCGCCTTTGTCCTCCCCACGCCCTTTGCCGGCGAGCGTGGTCCGGCCCCAGCCTCCTCGTGGCACGTCCTGTGGGAGGAGGGGGCTGGCCGGAGGGGCTGCGGCCCGGGGTCCTGGTGTGGGGTCCCGGGCGGGCCCTGCTCACCCTGACTTTTGCTCCAGGGCGACCGCCTGGGCATCCTTAGGGCCCTCTTTCTCAGGGCCATCAAGGACTACCCGTCCGGTGAGGACCTGCACGAGAGGCTGGAGGTGTTCAAGGCCCTCACGGACAACGGCCGGCACATCACCTACCTGGAGGAGGAGCTGGGTGGGTGCCGCGCTGGCCGGCGCGCAGGGGCAATCCGGAGCCCGGCGTGGGGGCTGTAGAGAGCGCTGTCCGGGCAGCCCTGGTCCTGGGCAGCGGGCCTGGCTGGGCCTTGCCGGCAGGGGCGGGGGCCCGCGGTCTGTCCCTGGGCTCATGCTGCTGACCCTGCGTTCGGCTGCCCTGGCCGCCCCCGCGGCTGGCCTTCCTCCCCGTTGTCCCGAAGGTGAGAGCTTTGCTGGTCTCGAGGCGTCTACGCAGGGAGCAGGAAGCGGCAGCTAGCCCTGGCCTTGCTGTCCTGCGGGCAGTGCGGGCCCGGCCGATGGTGCAGAGGCGCGGGCGCCGTCAGGTTCTGGCCGGGGCTGCTGGCCCGGGGCCTGGCATCGCCGGTGCCTCTGAGAGGTCCGGGGTGCCCAGGGCTCCCCCCGGTGCCGCTGCTCGCCCTTTGCGAGCCCAAGCACCCAGCCCGACCCGCGGTGCGGCCGGGCGGGGAGGCGAGCTCCTGGCGTGCTGGCCGCGCGGCCCCGTGCCTTGCAGCCCACCTGCTGAGCCGGGGGACCGAAGGCGGGGTCCCACCGCTGCCTGTCCGGCAAGCCCAGAGGCCCACCGCCCTCCTCCCTCCCCAGCCGAGTTCGTCTTGCAGTGGATGGCCGTCGGCCTGTCTGCGGAGTTTTTGCTGGTGCTTGTGAATCTGGTCAAGTTCAACAGCTGCTACTTGGATGAGTACATCGCGCCGATGGTGCAGTAAGCCCTCGCTCCGCTGGGCGCCTCCCCGTCTGCGGGCTCTGGGGCCAGGCGGGGGCTGCCGCGGGGGTCCGAGGCCACACCTGCCCCGCTCCCCAGTGGCCGTCCCGTGCCTCTTTCACTCGGTTCCTGGGGACGCCCTTGCGCGTGGGGCAGGCCTGGCCTCGTGCCGCTGGCACCAGGCATGGCGCGGGCAAGGCAGCTCACCCCGCGAGGCCTCTGCCCCTCACTCTGGCGTTTCGTCCGACAGCATGATCTGCCTGCTGTGCGTCCAGACCGCGTCCTCTGTGGACATAGAGGTCAGCCGCTGCGCCCCGCGGAGAGGTCCCCTGGGCACTCCCTCTGGGGCGGTCGGGCGGTGGGGCCGAGACCCCGGCCGCTGGGGTGGAGCTCCTGGCCCGCAGGCGCCCCCGGCAGGCGGCCACCTCTGTCGCCGCATCTCCTGTGGCGAAGGCGCGTGTGCTGGCCCCGTTGTGGGCCTCAGCAGGGTCCGCAGTGACCGGGAGGGGGGCGCTCCGGCTGCTCACGTGTTCCTTGGCCCCAGGAAGGCCGAGGTGGCGCGGGGTGGGGTGGGGAGAGGCCGAGCGCGCCCTCTGCGCCCCGCAGGTCTCCCTGCAGGTGCTGGACGCCGTGGTCTGCTACAACTGCCTGCCGGCGGAGAGCCTCCCGCTCTTCCTCGTCACGCTGTGCCGCACAGTGAACGTCAAGGAGCTCTGCGAGCCCTGCTGGAAGGTGCCCAGCCCCCGCCAGGCGCCCCCGGGGCAGGGCCGGGGCTCTCCCCCGCGTGGCCTCCGGTCCCTGGGGGCCACACAGTGGCCTGGGGAGTGGTCCGGTGGCACTTTCCTCGCAGAGGAGCTGGGCTCGGGGCTTCGGAGGCTGGGGACGGCGCATGCCGGCCGGGGGCCTCGTGCCCTGCGGGGCCAGGGCGTGGCGGGGCTGGGTGCTGCCATCTGAGGGCGCTGCCTCTGTCCCAGCTCATGCGCAACCTCCTGGGCACCCACCTGGGCCACAGCGCCATCTGCAGCATGTGCCGCGTCATGGAGGACAGGTGCGTGCGCGGCCCCAGCCTCCCGTCCTGGGCGCCCCGCCCTGCGTCAGCGAGGCCCCTGCCCCGGCTCGTGCCCGCCCTCCCGGCCTGTCGCTTCTGCCCGGAGAGGGGCCGACGCCCTCCTCGCCCCGTTCTCTGCCCCCAGCCCGGCTGCGCCGGCTATCTGTCCACTTGCTCCCTGGCCTGTCCCCTGGGCATGGGCGTTCTGCCCGCCCTCCGGGCTGTGCCGGGCCTTCCTCCTCGCTGGGGGCCGCAGCGCGAGGGCCGGGAGCTGGGCCGGACCCTGCGCTCCCCTCCCCGGCGTCCCCGCCCTGCTCAGCTGTGGGAGTCACTCGGGGCGCCTGCAGCCCCCCCATGCGCCCCGGGAGCTCGGCGCTGGCCCGCTCACGCCTCTGGGCCCCGCAGGGCCTACATGGAGGACGCCCCGCTGCTGAGGGGAGCCGTGTTCTTTGTGGGCATGGCGCTCTGGGGCGCCCACCGGCTCTACTCCCTGAAGAGCTCCCCGACGTCCGTGCTGCCGTCCTTCTACGAGGTGACCCGCGCCCGAGCTGGCCCGCGAGGAGGGGGGCAGGGTGCCGGAGTGGCCGCTCCTCAGGCATGGTCCTCGCAGCTGCACAAGCCCCCCACGACCCGGCGCTTGCTGCGGGGCCCGGCCCCCGGTGGCCTCCCTGCCCCCCCCGGGGGCTCGGCCGCTGCCGTCCACGCTCTGCGGCAGGCCGGTGTCCTTGGCGTCCGCACGCGTCGGTAGCTCAGACCCCGGCTGCCGTTCGCCGCTGAGTGCCTGCCGGCCCGTTCCAGGCCATGACCTGCCCCAACGAGGTGGTGTCCTACGAGATCGTGCTCTCTGTCACTCGGCTGGTCAGGAAGTACCGGCGGGAGCTGCAGGCCGTGACCTGGGACCTGCTGCTGCGCATCATGGAGCGCCTGCTGCAGCAGCTGCGGGTGGGCGGCCGCGCCTGGGCCCTCCCGGCGGCCTCGGCCGTTTCCCTGGCGCTCCTGGGGCCTCAGTCCCTGGAGGGCGCGCAGGCGCCAGGGAGGGCCGGTGGCCGTGGGGGCCGCAGGGTGGGTGGTGCAGGCCTGGCGGAGCGCGTGCGGGCGGTGTGGCCCGCACAGGAGGGCTGGCCTGCAGGGCTCGGGGACGCGGGGGGCCTGGGCAGTAGGGCCCGGGTGATGGACCGTGCCGTTCTCCCGGACCGGCTGGCCGGGGGTCTCATCCTGGGGGTGCCAGGCCCGCCTGTGCGCCCCACATCCTGGCCGGTGGGGGTGTGTGCGTGCGGTGGAGGGCCTGGGGCTGTCTGGAGCCCCAGGGGGGGCGGGGAGGCGCCTCTGCTGACCTCGCCTTGATGGCGCAGTGCCTGGACAGCCCGGAGCTCAGGGCCATCGTCCACGACCTGCTGACCACGGTAGAGGAGCTGTGTGACCAGAACGAGTTCCACGGCTCCCAGGAGCGGTACTTCGAGCTCGTCGAGAGATGCGCAGACCAGAGGCCTGTGAGGCTGTGCCCCGGGCCGGGAGCCGGGGCCTGGGTGGGGCCTGGGGGGTGCCCTGGCCGTGTGGGTCTGAGGCAGGTTCCTGGGCGGGAACCTGGGCCCGCTGGGGTTCGGGCTCCAGCGGGGACGGCGCCGGGGCGGGGCTCCCTGTCAGCCTGTCCCGGGCCTCCCTGGGCTTCGAGGCGCTCGCTTGGTGGCCCAGGAGCCTGGAGAGCGAAGCGGCTCGCGGCACCGACCGTCGTCCTCCTGGCAGGAGTCGTCTCTCCTGAACCTCATCAGCTACAGAGCGCAGTCCATCCACCCCGCCAAGGACGGCTGGATCCACAGCCTGCAGCTGCTGATGGAGCGGTTCTTCAGGTGCCCGCCCTGCGCGCTGCTCCGGGCCTCGAGGGCTGGGCTTCCCCTCCTGGCCTCGAGCGGGCCCCGCGGGGGGCAGTGGGAGCTGCCGCCTGCTGTCCTCGGCTGTCCCGAGGGGCCGCCCGAGAGTCTGAGCTCTGTCGGGCCCCAGTTCTCGGCCTGGATGCCCTGGGCGGGGTCCCCTGGGGACAGCATGGGGCCAGCCAGGGCGTCGGGGCCGAGCCCCCAGCAGGCGTGTCCTTCCGCAGGAGCGAGTCCCGCAGCGCCGTGCGCATCAAGGTGCTGGACGTGCTATCCTTTGTGCTGCTCATCAACCGCCAGTTCTACGAGGTGCGGCGGGCGGCGGGCCTCCGGGCACGGCCAGGCCGGGTGGGCCTGGGGACACGGCCAGCTGCCAGGAGGGTGCCGCACCCAGCCGTGGGGCGCCCGGCCTCCGTAATCACACGCGCCCACTGCGTCTGGCGGCCCGGGCCCTGCCAGTGCCCGCGTCACCAGGTCCTCGCGGGCGTGCGGGTTGCCCCAGCGCCGTCTGCCGGAGGCGCGCTGTGGCCCTGGTCTCCTGCGCCGGCTCCTCGCCCCTCGCAGCAGCCGCGCCCCGACGCCCCGGCCAGCCTCCCCGGCCCCCCCAGTCAGCTCAGCGCCGCCACTGCCAGGAGGGTCCTCCCCAGGGGTCTTACTTTGCTTTCCGCTCTCGCTCCTGCAAGCGCCCCTGCTGCCCCGACAGTGGCCCTGGGACGGCAGGCCAAGGCCCCCGTGCCGCACGGCCCTCACGGGGCGTCCCCAGTGGGCGTCACGCCACGGCAGGGCCGGGCACGCAGAGCTGTGCGGGGGCCTGGCCGCATGCCTCAGGCGCCGCCGCCCCAGCCAGGGTCCAGCCGCACTTCCGGGTCTTGGGGGACACCCCGGCGGAGGCCGGCTCACCGGCTTGTGCTTGGCGCAGGAGGAGCTCATCAACTCCGTGGTCATCTCGCAGCTCTCCCACATCCCCGAGGACAGAGACCCGCAGGTGCGGAAGCTGGCCACGCAGCTGCTGGTGGACCTGGCCGAGGGCTGCCACACGCACCACTTCAACAGCCTGCTGGACATCATCGAGAAGGTGGGCCGGGCGGCCTGCGCGGGTGGCCCGCGGAGCTGACCCCAACCCCCAGCGCTGCGCGCAGTTGGGCCGCACGTGGCTTCTGAGCGGCCCCGCGGCGTGGTGGTCCTGCTCCCGGGGAGCCTGGCCGGGCGCGGGGAGCCGGCGGGGCTCTGAGTGCAGCCCTCCCCCTCCCAGGTGATCGCCCGCTCCCTCTCACTGCCCCCCGAGCTGGAGGAGCGGGACGCAGCTGCCTACTCGGCCTCCCTGGAGGATGTGAAGACGGGCGTCCTGGGGCTGCTGGTCATCCTGCAGGTGGGCGCTGCCGCGGGCGGGGGGCGGCCCGCTGTCCGTGGGCGGTGCTGAGGGGCCTCTGACCCCTGGGCTGGCGTTCCCGAGCCGTGGCTCCCGGCCTGAGCAGCTGCGCGGGGTCACGCATGGCCGGCCCCTTTGCACCCCGGCCTGGGCCTGCGGGTGCCCCCACCCCTGGCAGCAGCTGCTGCCCCCGCAGGCCCTCCTGGGGCTCCCCTGTGCCCGCCGTCGGCCCGTCCCGCTCGCGGCTGAGCCACAGACCCCGTGTGGCCAGCCACGCGCGGCTCATCCATTAGTCTGTCGACGGACATTTGGGGTGTCTGCTCTCGGCTGTCATGGGTGGTGCCGTGGGGGGCATGGGCGCCGGTGTTCTCATAGGGGTGTTGGTTCTTTTTCTCCTGTGCCTGCACCGGGGGCGGAGCTGGGGCATCCCCTGGGGACTCTGCCTGGCCCTGAAGGGTTGTTGGGCGTCCCTGTGGCTGGCTCGCATAGTGCCCGCTGACTGCGGTGGCCGCGGTAGCCCTGGCCGAGGCGGCGTCTCGCTGGGCTCCACGTGCTCCCCAGGCCGCCTGCGTGAGCCGTGTGTCTGCCGCATGTCTGTCTGCCCGAGGGGCTGTCCCAGCGCGGGCCCCGCCCCCGCACGTACTGTCCCGGGCAGCCGTGCTCCCGAGGCCCCGCGCTCGCCCAGCGGCGTCCCCAGCAGTCTGGCCCTGTAGGACAGCCGCTGCCCGGCGCCGGCCCGCACCGCCTCCCCGCACGCGGGCATCTTTGGCCGTGTGTGGCGCCCCGTGGGCGAGGCGTTGTGTTGGGCTCGGCTCGGGCTGTTGCTTGCAAATCCTGCGGAGAGGGGCTCCCGGTGTGTGGGCGGCGGCCCTGTCTGTGCTCGAGCAGGGTCAGGGGGCCCCCTCGTGGCCGTGCTTCCCAGAGCCTGCTGCAGGGAGGAAGGGCCGCCCTGGCCGGGCCCCGCCCCGGAGACCTGAGGGTGGCCACTGCGCCTCTGCTTGCGCCTCTGCGTTGGCCTCGCGCGGGGGGGGTGTGTGCGTCGGGCGCGCGGGCAGCTGCACCTCGAGGAGCCGGAGGCCCTGGTGGCCGGCAGAGCCTGGTCCCGTCGTGCGCGACTGTCTTCCCGGCAGCGGAGCGACGTGGCGGCTGAGCCCTCGCTCTCCTTGAGGCTCGGCGCTCGCGGCCTCGGGCCGCACCCAGGGTGCACAGCTGGGCTCGCCCCCTGCAGGAGGCGCGGCTGGACGTGCCGTGTTCTGCGCGGCCGCCTGTGAGGCCTGCGGCTCCCGGCCAGCTCCCAGCCGCCTGGCCCGCCTCACGCGCCGGGCACTCTCCCTGCAGACCAAACTCTACTCGCTGCCGGCCAGCCACGCCACCCGCGTGTACGAGATGCTGGTCGGCCACCTGCAGCTGCACTACAAGCACGGCTACTCTCTGCCCATCGCCGGCAGCATCCGGCTGCAGGTGAGCGGGCTGGGTGGTGCGGCGGGCAGGCTTTGTGACCGCCGTCGCGGGGGTGGGCCTGCGGCTGCGGAGGAAGCAGTGCCCGTGAGGGGTCTGCACAGCCCGGCCCCCCGGCCCAGGCCGCCGCCTCTCCTCACTGCCACCCGGCGCCTCTGCGGCCTGGGCTGGGGTCGCCTCCCTGGAGGCGGAGGCGTGGCTGGCGGGACCCGCTGTGGCGGGGTGGGCGGTGTGGGGCCAGGCGAGCGACCGTCTTGGGGCCCTGCCAGCCGGCGTGGGCGCCTGTCCCCGCCTGGCCGGGCTCAGGGCTGTGCTCCCACAGGCCTTCGACTTCCTGCTGCTGCTGCGCGCGGACTCGCTGCACCGCCTGGGCCTGCCCAGCAAGGACGGGCTCGTGCGCTTCAGCCCCTACTGCCTCTGTGACTCCGCGTGCGTGGCCGGGCGGGCGGGGGCGTGTGCGGTGGGTCCAGGGGGCTGTGGCGGCTGGTCAGGCTGGGCCCGGGGCTGTCCGTGCCGCGGGGCTGGAGCTTCGGCCTCAGCGCGGCCCCTCCTGCCTCCACAGCGAGCCTGAGCGGGGCCCGGAGAAGAAGGCCAGCGGCCCCCTGTCGCCTCCCGCTGGGCCCCCCGGCCCCGCGCCGCCAGGCCCCGCAGTGCGGCTGGCCTCGCTGCCCTACTCGCTGCTCTTCCGCGTGCTGCTGTGGTGTCTGAAGCAGGTGCGGTGCCGGGCGGTCGGGGTCGCGGTCCCCTGTGCTGGGCTCCGGGAGGCCGGGCCCCACTGCCCCCTCGGCACCTCGGCTGAGGGGCCGCCAAGCGGGAGGCCGACCTGCGCTCTGTGGGATGGCGGGCTGGGGGGCTCCAGGCTGATGCGGGGGCCCCTGGAACCAAGGCTCATGCTGCAGATGGGGGGGTCTCAGCCCCCCCGAGCGCCCTCGCCCTGGGGGTGGTCAGCCCTGCCCGCTCTCCCCAGGAGACCGACTGGAAGGTGCTGAAGCTGGTGCTGGGCAAGCTGCCCGAGGCGCTGCGCTACAAGGTCCTCATCTTCACCTCGCCCTGCAGCGTGGACCAGCTCTCCGCCGCCCTCTGCTCCATGGTGAGCCCGCCTGTCCGTGGCATGGGCGGCCCCGGCAGCAGAGCCCGGGGGGAGCATGTGGGCCCCCGCCTGGCGTGGGGCAGGGGTGGGCTGGGCGAGGGGCTACCGCCCCCTTCCCGAGCGCAGACGCGTGTGCCTCCGCGCCGGCCCTTGTGACCACGTTTCCGCGCCCTGGGGACGAGGGGCCCGAGGGGACACCCTCCCGCCCCTGAAGAGGGTGGCCCCAGCCCGCCGGGCCTCGCCAGTGCTCACTGTGGGCCTCGCCGCCAGCTCTCGCTCCCCAAGACCCTGGAGCGGCTGCGGGGCACCCCGGAGGGCTTCTCCCGCACCGACCTGCACCTGGCCGTGGTCCCCGTGCTGACGGCCCTGATCTCCTACCACGGCTACCTGGACAAGGCCAGACAGGTGCGGCCCCGAGGGGGGGGCCCGGGCGGCCGTGCCAGGCAGGGTGGGCGGCTCTGCTCTGCCCGCCTGGCTGGCGGGGGCCGGGCCTCGGGCAGCCGGCTGAGGCTCCGTGTGCCCTGCAGCGGGAGATGGTGTACTGCCTGGAGCAAGGCCTCTTCTTCCGCTGCGCCAGCCAGTGCGTGGTGGCCCTGGCCATCTGCAGTGTAGAGATGCCTGACATCATGGTGAAGGCGCTGCCCGTGCTGGTGGTGAAGCTCACGCACATCTCCGCCACGGCCAGCATGGCCGTGCCCCTGCTGGAGTTCCTGTCCAGTGAGTGCTGCCTGAGCCGACCCGCGCCCCTGCTGTGTCGGGCCTAGCTGGCCGCCCTCCTCGGCCTGTGCGTGGCCGCGCCTGCTTCCCTGGGGCTTCTGTCGGCCTGGCCCCCGCCGCCTGGACGCGTGCTCTGGCCCCGGACTGGGCACTCAGGCCAGCGCCGAGCGGGCGGCTGCGGGGAGGCCTCGCCTGGCCTGCGTTCCCCATGTTTTGTCCGTAACCCCTGTGGAACCCCCCACGGGGGCTAAATGCAGCCGCGCGTCAGGTCCCTCAGGGCCGAGCTCTGCCAGATGTGGGCTGGCGCCGCGGCTCTCCCAGGCCAGGCAGCTGCAGGGGCTCGGGCAGCGCGGGCCGGGCCGTGGTCCCGGGGCAGCCCCTCACCGCTGCCTGCCCCCAGCTCTGGCCAGGCTGCCGCACCTCTACAGGAACTTCGCGGCGGAGCAGTACGCCAGCGTGTTTGCCATCTCTCTGCCCTACACCAACCCGTCCAAGTGAGCGCCCGCCCCACCCCAGCCTCTGCCTGCCGAGGCTGCCCTGGGCGCAGCGGGCTGGGAGGGTCCCGTGGCTCCCCCCAAGCCGTGCGGCCTCAGCAGGTTCAACCAGTACATCGTGTGCCTGGCCCACCACGTCATCGCCATGTGGTTCATCCGCTGCCGCCTGCCCTTCCGCAAGGACTTCGTCCCCTTCATCACCAAGGTGGGCAGCGGGGTTGGGCCCCTGGGCCCCGACAGGCCGGCCGTGCGAGGGGTGCGGCGCCCCAAGACGGCCTCCAGCCTGTGGGGTCTGTGCTCCCGCAGGGCCTGCGCTCGAACGTTCTCCGGTCCTTCGACGACACCCCCGAGAAGGACAGCTTCCGGGCGCGTAGCACCAGCCTCAACGAGAGGCCCAAGAGGTCGGTGCCGCGGTGCTGCCGCCACGGGGCGGGTGGGACGCCCACTGCAAGGCCTCGGCGCCTGGCCGCCCCGCCCGCCGGCCAGTGGGGTCTGGGAGGGCGCCAGCCCCCCTGGCTGGAGGGGCTGGCGCTGCCCCTCAACAGCTGCCCCGTGCTAGGGGGACAGAGCCACAGCGCGGTCAGGGCGGCTGTCAGGGTGCAGCCGCCGGCAGCTGCGGCAGCTCTGACCCTGGACCAGGCCGGGCTGCCTTGGGGTAGCTATGACTTGAGAAGCCGGACGTCCGGCCCAGAGGGGGAGGTGACCCGGTCCCCGCGCTCCTGTGGGCCACGAGCCAAGCTCTGGCCAGGCTGACCCCGCCCCCGCTAGCCCCTTGCACCTCGGGGACGCCTCTTCTGATGGTCAGGGCCACGTTGGCCAGGCCGGGGAAGAGCTGTCCAGGCCCCGTGTTCTGTCTGCATTTCACCCCGCCCCCCGCCTTGGCTTTGTTCCGCTCTCCCCAGCTGGGGCACGGCGTTTTCTGGAGTGACCTGGTCAGGGTGGCCTGACTGAGCGCTGCTCCTCAGGCCCTTGGTGGCTGGGGCCGGGGCCTCGCGGGCAGAGCTGGCCTTGTCTCGGAGGCCCGTGGGGCCCGGCTGAGGCCTCGGCGCCTTCGCCCTGCCTGGCCTCGCGGGGCGGCCCTGGCCGCGCAGCCTGGAACGTGCCGTGGGGGCAGCGTTCTGTTGGCGTTGCTGCTCCGGGTCCCGCGCGAGCCCGCCCCGCCCCCGTCGCGCTCACGAGATGTGTTTTCACGCGTGTTGTTTTCTGTTTTTCCCTGCTCGCTGGTCTCTGGCGTCTGCGTCTGCCTCGCCTGGGGTGCTGGTCCTGCCCTGTGGCCCCGACCTTCCCCCCCCCCCCCCGCTTGCTCTCCCCGGGAGCGGGTGCTCTGGGGCGTGGGGCGCCTTCCTCACCTGGTAGTTTGAGGGTAGCCAGGCCCCCCAAACAAGGCCTGCACAGCTCCCCACCCGTGAGAGAACGCAAGGAGAGCTCTGCCGACGAGGCCTTCCGGTGCCGCAGCGTCAGCGTGTCTGAGCACGCGGCCCGCAGGTAGTGGCTCTGCGGGCGGCCCGGGCCGGGCGGCTGCCGGCGGGCACCGGGGGCGGGGCATGGGGCGCCTGCATGACCTGTCGCCTGCCCGCCCTCCTGGGCCACCGCTGGTGGAGGCGTCCTGCTGGGCCCAGCCCTCGCTCGGTCCAGGGAGCCTGCGGCGGGGTGGGAAGTTGCATTCTGCCAGCGTGGGGGCGGGGCCGGCCGGGCGGCCCCTCCGGGAAGGCGCCTCCCCCAGGGGCTCTGCCGGCTGTCCCCGGCTGGGTGCTCCTTGGGAAAGGGCTGCCTCCTGTTGCCACCGCGAGGGCATGGGGCGCTGGGGGGGGGCAGTGGGCAGCCCCCTCTCTCCCCACTGGGTGCGGGTGAGGCTGCGGGGTCATAGGTCCGTGCCGAGCGGGCTGGGCTGCGGTGCAGGCTGCCTGTCCTTCCCTGGAAGCCCGGTTTGGCCTGGGCGCCCGCGCGGGAGCGTGAAGGGGCGTGCCTGGGGTGGGGCGGGGGACGCTAGGCCCCTCCCTCATTCTCCGAACTCTTTATTGGAAGCCACACGCGGCCAAGGAGCTGCGGAGTTCACTTCGGGGTCAGACCTCTGCGAGCCCCTCCCCGGCCACTCGGCGCCCCGGCCGAGTGTGGCAGCCCCCGCAGCCCCGCGCCCGCATGGCCCCGCGCTTGGTGACGGGTGCTCCCGTCTCTGCCCGCGCTGTCGGACAGCCTGGGTCTCCTGCGAGCCCCCTCCGCTGGGACGCGTGGCCTGCGGCAGAGCTATACCGGCATACCCAGCCCTGACCGGAGCCGCCCGCCCGGCACGACCCGAGGCCTCTGCCCCCGCAGGGCCCACGCGCCCCTCGCCAGCGCCAGCCTGGGGTCTGCAGACGAGAGCGCCGTGGCCCAGGCCGATGACAGCCTGCGGAGCCTGCACCTGGAGCTCACGGAGACGTGCCTGGACATGATGGCGCGCTACGTGTTCTCCAACTTCACAGCGGTGCCCAAGAGGTGCGGGCCGGGCCGGCCGGGCGCGCTCTGCGGGGTGCTGGGGTACCGGGCCTGCCCGCCCAGAGGTGACGCCGCGTGCTCGCAGGTCTCCGGTGGGAGAGTTCCTTCTGGCCGGCGGCAGGACCAAGACCTGGTTGGTGGGCAACAAGCTGGTCACCGTGACGACCAGCGTGGGCACTGGGACCCGGTCGCTGCTGGGCCTGGACGCGGGCGAGCTGCAGGGTGGCCCGGACTTGAGGTGATGCCCCTGCCTGGCCTTGCCGGGGCCGTCCTGCCGGGCCGCGGGCGCCCTCACCTTCCCTCGGCCTGTTCCTCAGCTCCGAACCCGGCGCGCGCGTGCGGCGGACGAAAGAGGCGCCAGCCAAGCTGGAGTCGCAGGCCGGGCTGCAGGCGGGCCGCGGGGCCCGAGACCGGGTGCGCTCCATGTCCGGTGAGCCTCTGCCCGCCCGGCGCCCTCACGCAGCCCCACGTCGGCCTCCGGACAGGGGCCGGGCTGGCTCAGTGCCGAGTCCCGGGGTGCTGTCTCGCTCGGCTGTGGGGGGCCGACTCGGGCCTCTGTCCGGGCTGTGGCTGGCGCGGACTCTGGCCCGCCTGGGGGGTCACCAGTGTCCGGCTCTCTCCTCAGGAGGCCACGGCCTTCGAGCTGGTGGCCTGGATGCCCCCGCCACCCCAGGGCCACAGGCGGCACTGGCCAGCAGGCCCGAGGCCTGCACAGGCTCCCCGGGCCCGGCGCGCAGGAAGACGAACCTGGCGGCCTACGCGCCCCTGCTGACCCAGGGCTGGGCGGAGATCCTCGTCCGCAGGCCCACAGGTAGGCCGCTGCCCCAGGCCTACCTGCCGTGCGCTGGTGGGCCTGGGGCTGACTGCGAGCCGGTCTCCATGGGCAGGCAGGGACCCAGGGCCTTCGGCGCCTTGGGTGGTTCCTCCTGCTCCGGCGGCTCCCGAGGGCCCGGGCCGCTGCCTCCAGGCCCTGGCTCCCTGCACGGCCAGTCCCGGCCCCTCTGCTCTGGATGCTGTCGGCTGGGCTTGGGGCCGCCCTCTGACCTCCAGCCTCGCCTCGGGGAAGGCCCTCTCCACGGCCTGTCTGTCCTGGGCCTTCAGTGTGTGCGCCTGGGGCTACAGCCAGCCGGGGACTTGTGGGCAGAGCACTTGGGCTGGGCCCAGTCCTGGGAGGCTCTGGGGCGGAGCCGTGGGTGCCGAGGCCGGGGGTGCGGGGCAGGGGGCTGGAGGGCTCAGGTGGGCCGGGGGTGGCACCTGGGGGATCAGAGGCTGCCAACGCAGCCAGCCTGGGCGCTTGGGCCTTGGGGAGCTTGCTGCTGTGCCTGCCTAGGTCCCTCTGGGGACTCGGGCGCTTGGAGATGCCAGCACTGCCCCTGTGTGGCCAGCGCTGGGGAGCCTGGCTGGGCGCCTGCCCGCTGTCCCTCCCTGAGCGTGCGGGCCACTCCCGCCAGGAAACACCAGCTGGCTGATGAGCCTGGAGAACCCGCTGAGCCCCTTCTCCTCGGACATTGACAACATGCCGCTGCAGGAGCTGTCCAATGCCCTCATGGCCGCCGAGCGCTTCAAGGAGCGGCGGGACACGGCCCTGTACAAGTCGCTGTCCGTGCCCGCGGCCGGGTCCGCCAGGCCGCCCCCGCCCCCGCGCTCCAACACAGGTGAGTGCCTTCGGCCTGCGGGGCTGCCCCGCGGGCCCCTGGAGATGCCTGCCCGGGAGGGGCAGGTGCCCGCGCCCGCTGCCCGCCGCCCGGCATGAGCCGCCCGCCCCCGGCCCCACGGCCCGCCCCCGCCGGGCGCCGCTCGCTCTCCTCTCCGGGCTGGGGTCTGCGCGGCGCCAGCGCCCCTCCGCCGCGCCACCCGGCCTGGCCTCCTGCTGACTGGCCGCCCACGCGGTCTCCTTGCAGTGGCCGCTCTCTCCTCCCTGTGCCAGTCCAGGTGTCGAGGAAGGCTGCACAGGAGCATTTCCTGGGCAGGTACCGACCGCCTCGGTGCGGCAGGGCCCGCTGCTCATGGTGTGCTCGCCTGGCCGCCGCCCGAGCGGCCCCTCGCATGAGGACGCCCTCCTGCCTTCGCTTGGCCGGCCCCGCTTCGCCTCGCGCTCTGCTCCCGAGCGCCTGGGCCTCCCGCGGCGTCCGGCGGGCCTGCGGCGGCGGCCTCGGGCAGCTGAGGTGCCGGTGCCAGCGGGTCAGCTGTTGGGGGCGAGCCTGGCCCGCGGCTGAGCTGAACTGACCTTCCTGGCCTCTGTGTCTGACCGGCTTTGTGAGCCCCAAGCCGGGCTGCCGTCGAGGGCCCAGGCCCTGGTGGGGCGGGCGGCCGCATGGCTCCGGCTGCGTGGGCCGGTCGGGGCCGCCGCGGGCACTGGGAGCTGCTGGGCTGCGCGTGCCGGCCGTGCCCCCCGTCCTGATGCTGGCCCCAGCCGCTGCTTCGGTCGCCCCGCGCGCCCAGCCCCTGGCGCTGGCGCTCGGCGACCTCGCTCCCGGGCGGCACCGGCGTGTGGTGGACTCCGCTGGCCATGCCGGCTGGCTGGGGGCTCTGCTCCCTGCCGGGGCCCCTTCCGGGCACGGACCTTCCTGGGGTCGTCCTGCTCTGGCCCCCTCGGCCGGAGGAGCGGCCGTTCCTCGGGACACGGTGGGCGGGTGGAGGTCAGAGGGTCCCGACGTCCTCAGCTGACCCCGGCCCCGTGTGGGGCAGTGTCAGGCCCACGTGCGGGGCGGAGTGGCCGAGAGCCGCAGGCGGGGCTGGGGGGCTCCGCGGGGACTGCGTCCCCTCCGCGCCCAGGGCCGGACCGGCGCACAGCAGCCCCTCTGTGTCCTCCAGATTCGGCCGTGGTCCTGGAGGAGGGGGGCGCAGGGGGGGCCCACCCTGCGGCCGGGCCCCCGGACCCAGAGGACTTCGAGGCCGCTCCGGGCATGGACAGGCACTGTGGGCATGCCGCAGACTACAGCAGGGTGGGTGTGGCTGGGGCCCAGCGTGCCCCTCTGGGCTTCAGGGACAGGCCTGGGCGCGGAACCCCCAAAGGCGGGTGGGAGTGGGCGGAGCCGGCCATGAGTGGGCGGTGCCAGCTTCTGTGGGCGTGGGCAGGGCTCGCCCTCCCGGGAAGGCTGAGTGTGCCAGGGCTTCTGCCAGCCTTGGGGCTCCTCGCTGCTGGGCAAGCTCCTGTCTGCGGGCGCTGGGCTCCTCTGCTGAGCACGTGCAGTTGGGGGGCGGGAGAACGTCTGCTTGGTGCCGGACTGACCGCGGCCATCCTTGCAGTCCTCGTCGACCTCCAGCCAGGAGGAGAAGCCGTTCCGCGGAGAGGAGCTGGCTGCCGGGGGCATGGGCATCCCGATCGAGCGGGCCGTGTCTTCCGAGGGGGCCCAGCCCTCCGTGGATCTGTCCTTCCAGCCCTCGCAGCCCCTGAGCAAGTCCAGCTCCTCGCCCGAGCTGCAGACCCTGCAGGACGTCCTGGGGGACCCCGGGGACAAGGCCGACCTCGGCCGGCTGAGCCCCGAGGCCAAAGCCCGGTCGCAGTCAGGGATTCTGGACGGCGAGAGCGCCTCCTGCTCAGCCTCGGGGACGGATGGCCAGGGCCTGGGCCCGGCCCAGCCTGAGGGCCCTTTGCCTTCCGGAGGTGCCCGCTCCCCCAGCGGCCTGCGGCCCCGAGGCTACACCATCTCCGATTCCGCCCCGTCCCGCAGGGGCAAGAGGGTGGAGAGGGACGTCCTCAAGAGCAGAGCGGGGGCCGCCAACGCCGAGAAGGTCCCCGGCATCAACCCCAGGTGAGCCGCCGCCAGCTGGGGTGCGGTCCCTGCTGGGGGCCCGGAGGCGCGGGGGCCGGGGCGGCGTGGTGCTCACACCCCTGCAGCTTCGTGTTCCTGCAGCTCTACCACTCGCCTTTCTTCGGGGACGAGTCCAACAAGCCCATCCTGCTGCCCAACGAGGTGTGCGGCTTTTCCCCGCAGGCCCCACGGGCCCCGGAGCCCAGCTGGGGGGAACGGGGGGCTACTGCTTGGCTCCCAGCGGGAGCTCCCGGCAAGGGCGGGCGGGCGGGCGGGCGGGCGCCTCCGCCGGCTCAGGCGGGCTCTGCCCCAGGCCTTCGAGAGGTCCGTGCAGCTCCTCGACCAGATCCCGTCGTACGACACGCACAAGATCGCCGTCCTGTACGTGGGCGAGGGCCAGGTGAGCTGCGCCGGCCGCCCGGCCGGGCCCGGCCGCCACTGGGGCCTCCTGGTGCGGGAGCAGGGTGCAGCGGCGCGGGTGCAGGAGGGGTGCTGAGGCGCGCGTGGGGCTGGCGTGGCCCTTGGCAAGAGCAGCAGGCCGGGCCCCGGCCCCTCGGTCACCGGAGCTGTGGGCCGCGCGAGGGCGCAGGCTGGTTCTGCTGGGACCCGGCCCGGGCTGCGGTGCCGCCGGTGGTGGTGGGGGCTGGGGCCGCGGACCAGCCCGGCCTGCAGCCAGCGCCGCCTGTGCCCCCCGCAGAGCGGCAGTGAGCTCGCCATCCTGTCCAACGAGCACGGTTCCTACCGGTACACGGAGTTCCTGACGGGGCTGGGCAAGCTCATCGAGCTCAAGGACTGCCAGCCGGACAAGGTGTACCTGGGCGGCCTGGACGTGTGCGGCGAGGACGGCCAGTTCACCTACTGCTGGCACGACGACATCATGCAAGGTACCCGCCCGCCCGCCCACAGGACAGCCTCGGCGGGGGCAGCGCCGGCCGCGGAGCCCGCTCAGCCGCTGCTGCCCGCAGCTGTCTTCCACATCGCCACCCTGATGCCCACCAAGGACGGGGACCGGCAGCGCTGCGACAAGAAGCGCCACCTGGGCAATGACTTCGTGTCCATCGTCTACAACGACTCGGGGGAGGACTTCAAGCTGGGCACCATCAAGGTGCGGCCGGGCGGGCGCGGGGCGGGGGCCAGCTCGGGGCCTTCTCACGCCCCCGTTGCCTGGGCCTGGGGCGAGGCCTGAGAGCAGGGCCCTGAGGTGTGGGGGCCGCACGGGAGCAGCTGGGGTGCCCGCGTGTTGCCGGGGTGGCGGCTGCGGGGTGGCGCGGCTGGGCCGGCGGGGCCGGCTGTGGGGCTGGGCGCGGAGGCTGCCCCGGGGTGACCCGCTGTGCGCCCGGGGCAGGGCCAGTTCAACTTCGCCCACGTGACCATCACGCCCCTGGACTACGAGTGCAACCTGGTGTCGCTGCAGTGCAGGCGAGGTGTGACCGGGGGCCGGGGTGCCCGCGGGTGGGGGCTGGGCCCCGGTGGCCCCGGTGACCCCGTGTCTCCGCAGACATGGAGGGCCTCGTGGACACCAGCGTGGCCAAGATCGTGTCTGACCGGAACCTGCCCTTCGTGGCCCGCCAGATGGCGCTGCACGCCAACGTGAGCCGGGGCCTCGGGGTGGGGGTGAGGGAGGGGCGTGGCGCCCTGGACTCATGCGCTGCCCCCCCAGATGGCCTCCCAGGTGCATCACAGCCGCTCCAACCCCTCCGACGTGTACCCCTCCAAGTGGATCGCCCGGCTGCGCCACATCAAGCGGCTGCGCCACAGGGTAGGGGACGGCCCGGCCCGGGGGGCGTGCTCCCCTCGGCCGGCTGCCGACGCCCGACTCCCCTAGGTTCGCGAGGAGGCCAGCTACCCGAACCCCAGCCTGCCCCCGCCGCACCTGCTGGGCCACGTCAAGGCGCCGGCGCAGGCCCCGGCCGAGCCCGCACCTGCCCGTGAGACCGGCCAGCGGAAGCGCCTCATCTCCGCCATGGACGACTTCACGGAGTTCGTGTGAGCCCCCGGCCCCGGCAGGCCCCGACCGACGCGGGTGAAATAAAGCAGCCCGTGGCCGCAGGCCGCGCTCACTCAGCATCGCTCAGCCAACACATTTATTTGACCTCGTCGGGCGGGGTGGGGCGGGGGCACCCGCAGGCAGCTGGGGCTGGGCCTCGGCCGCGGCAGCACCAGCCCCTCGGGGGTCCTTGCTGTGCTCCCGTGGGTCCCCAGCGCCAGCCCGAGCCCAGGCCGGGCAGTGCCAGGGATGTGGCTGGGGGCAGGTGCTGGGGGCCGGGCCCCCTGGCTGTGGGCGACCGCGAGCCCTGGCCCCAGCGAGAACGCGAGGAAGTACAAAAATATATACATTTCAAGACCCTTATAAATTACAGAGGTGCAGACGCAGCGGGGTGCTCAGCGGGGCGGGGCAATAACTTAGGGGCGGGCAGGGCCCTCCCTGGAGCTGGGGCCTCCCCGAGGGGCTGCCCGGGAGCCGCAGCGGGCGCAGCCCACTGTACCTGAGGACTCGGGAGGAAGCTCGCATCCCAGAGGCCGCGCCCGCCCAGCCAGCACGGCCGTGTCCTCCCGCGGGCAGCGGGGGACTGGGCCTTGGTCGCGGGCCTCTTCAAAGTGCTGAGCCCGGAGGCGGCGCCTCGTGGGCAGGCGGCGTAATACTGAGCCGGCCCCGCTGGGCCGGCTGCGGGGCTAAGTGCTGCTGGGGTGGACCCTGTTCTTGGCCCACAGGGAGGTTCGCCTGGGGCCAGGCCCCCGGCCCACGCCTCGGCTGGCTCTGGCCAGGCGGCGGGGCAGTGCCGGCCGGGGGCCCAGGGCGGGGCTGGGGGCCGGCGAGGCCGGAGCCCCGCTGTCCCTGCGCGGCCCCAGCCGCCGCAGCCGCCGCTCCAGCTGGTACACGTCCTCCGTGGCCTGGTTGAGCCGGTCGAACTGGGCGAGCAGGGCCTCGAACACGGCCTGGAGGCGGGAGGGCTCCGGCTCCCCGCGGGGCCCCGGCCGGCCGTGGCCCCCGCTCAGCCCGTCCAGCTGGCTGGAGGAGGTGGAGGGGCGGGAGCCGTCGGAGCCGCCGCTGGGCGGGGGCGCGTCTGGGGACGCCTTGGACGACCGCGAGGGCAGCGGCTCCATGCCCTCGAAGCGGACCTTGTGTCGGAACTGGGGGCGGCACAGGGGCTCGGTCAGTCCGGCTGCGCCCTGGGCTCGCCGGAGCCCAGGGCGCGTCCCTCTCCCCCCCACTGGGCCGTACCCACCTCCTTGACCTTGCTGAAGCCCATCCAGAGGCGCAGCCGCCGCAGGAAGAGCTCCACCATCTCGTAGTCCTGGGGCTCCCAGGCGGGCCGGTAGAGCTCCCCGCGCAGGGCATGGTACTGCCAGCGCAGGGCCACGGCCCCCAGCCGCAGGGCCCCCCACAGCCGCAGGGCCCAGAGCCCCGCGCACAGCAGGGGGGCCAGGCGCCAGGACTCGGCCGGGCACGGGCCGGGATCCCCGGCCCCAGGGCACAGCACCAGGAGGGCCCGAGCCGCGCTCCGGAGCGAGTCCGTGCAGGATGCGACCAGCTGCGGGCAAGGGGGCCGGGTGAGGCGCGGCCGGGAGGAGCTCCCCCGCCGCTCCCCGTCACCTACCAGAACAGCCAGCTGGGCGTAGGCCGCGGCCAGCGCCACCAGGCCTAAGGCTGCCCCCGCGAGCTCCGGGAGGGCCCGGCACAGCGTCTTGCCGAAAACAGACCACTGGCGCACGAACCGCAGCTGCTGCGCCGCCTGCGAGCGGAGGGCGTCAGCGGGCCGCCGCCCCGCCGCCGCCCCCGCCCCCAGCCCCCGCGCGGGCCTCACCTTGACCAGGAGCAGGAAGAGCAGCGAGGCCGCCAGCCCGCGGGCCGTGGCGCTCAGCTGCGCCACCTGGTCGAAGCTGGTGAAGCGGCGCGGGCGGCGGCGCACGAAGCGGGCCCACTGGCGATCGGCGGCGCCCAGCTGAGCCAGGCGCACCAGCGCCGCGGCCGCCGTCAGCGCCACCAGCAGCCACCGCGCCCAGGCCACTGACCGCCCGGCGCGCGCGCTGCCCTCCCTGCGCCAGGCGCGCACCTCGGCCACCGCGAAGTAGAGCGCGAACAGCAGGAGGCTCACCTGCGGGCGGGGCGGGGCCGCTGTGGGCGGGGCTCGCGGGGGCGGGCTCACCAACTAGAGGGCCAAGGCCCGCGCGGGGCGGGGCCTACAGGCCAGGGGCGGGGCCCGTGAGGGGGGCTCACCAACTAGAGGGCCAAAGCCCGCGCGGGGCGGGGCCTACAGGCCAGGGGCGGGGCCCGTGAGGGGGGCTCACCAACTAGAGGGCCAAGGCCCGCGCGGGGCGGGGCCTACCGGCCAGGGGCGGGGCCCGTGAGGGGGGCTCACCAACCAGAGGGCCAAGGCCCGCGAGGGGCGGGGCCCACCGGCGCGGGGCGGGGCCTGCGAAGGCGGCTCATCTAAGGAGCCAATGGCCGCGAGGGGCGGGGCCCAGCGGCACGGGGCGGGGCCTGCGGGCGGCTTACCGACGTGAGCAGCGGCAGCGAGAGGCCGGCGCTCAGGCGCCGCAGGGCGAATGGGCGGACGCTGAAGGCGGTCACCGCTCGGCCAGCTGCCGGGAACTCGAGGCGCAGCGTGACGGCGGCGTGCAGCCCCACGGCCGGGCTGTAGCGCGTGAGCTCCACGAACACGGCGCGGCTCCTGCAAGGCGGGGCCGGGAAGGTGGGGCTGGCGCGGGGCGCGGGGCGCGGGGCGCGGGGCGCGGGGCGCGGGGCGCGGGGCGCGGCGCCCACCTGTTGTCGATCCAGCCGTGCTGCCGCAGGAAGGCCAGGCGCGCGCGGCTCTGCTCCAGGCCCGGCCCCAGCTCCTGCACGTAGCCGCCGCTGTCGTACACGGCGCAGTAGCCCCAGTACCAGGCCCTGCGGAGGCGCGCCTCAGAGCGGGCCCGGCCCGCGGCCCCCCGCCCCGCCCGGCCGGCCGGCCGCCGCGCTCACCCCAGCAGGTCCGGCGCGGAGTAGGCCCACGCCTCTGAGGGGTCGTGGGCGGCGCTCCCCCAGCCAATGCCGTAGTCGCTGGTGCTGAAGCCCCCGGGGGCCGCCGAGCACCGGTGCGGCCCGGCACTGCCGGGGGGTTCTGCGCAGAGCGCTGGAATCAGAGGCCGCTTACTGCCCGCCACCCGAGCCGGGACCCTCCCGGCAGCCCACAGGCCAGCGCGGCCGGCTCGCTCCGGATGAAGAGGAGGGGTGGGGCGAGCTCTCCTAGCCCGGGGCCCCCAGCAGCCGCCGCTCGCTCACCTTCCCGCAGCCGCACCTGCCGCAGCCGCAGGGGCCCCAGCTCGGGGCTGGACCGGTTCCCGTGCACGGAGGGCAGCAGCACGTGGGACACCCACGGCCAGAACTCGTCAGACCTGCGGGCACAGTCGCCTGAACCCCGCCCACCCCGGGGCCCGGAGCCGCCACTGCAGCCCCAGCCCAGGGCGCCCGCAGAGGCCCACAGGACGGGCCCGGGGACGGTCTGGGCGTCACGCACCACGGGGCAGTCCACGCGCCTCTGGTCTCTGCGGGTGGACACTGCCCACCACGCTGCAGGGGCCGAGCGGCCAGGGCGGGGCTGGCACCCCACCCACCCGGCCCAGGCGAGGGATGCACGGGGTGCCCCTACCGGGTGATGGCCAGGAAGGCCCGGCTGTCCAGCTCCTGCCTGATGGCGCTCTGCAGGCGGAAGGCGTGGCCGTGGGGGGGCGCGTCCCCGTAGGTGGCCAGCAGCGCCACCAGCAGGAAGAGCATGTACACCAGCAGGCTCTGGGGAGCGCCGGCCGTTACCGGCGCCGGGCGCGGGGGCGGACACCCGCCCGCTGCCCCCAGGCCCAGAGCCCGGGCAGGGCGGCCGCCGAGGGGCGCGGCTCACCCGCAGCGTCGCGTGCAGCCTCTTGACCTTGCGCGCCTCCTCCTTGGCCAGGAAGAGCGCGAAGCCGTGGGGCGGCCGCACGCGTGGCACACGCTCGCTCACGGGCGCCACGGCCGGGCTCTCCACCAGGGCGTCGTCCTCGTCCGGGTGCAGCCGCTTGGCCACCAGCGAGAAGTACAGGGCCTCCAGCAGCACCTGGCCGGGAGCGGCGTCAGGGGCGGCCGGGGCGGCCGGCGGGGCCCGCCCGCCCGCCCGCCCGCCCGCTCACCTTGAGGGGCTCCCAGCCGAGGAACGAGGCGAGAAAGCTGCAGCTGCTGGAGAGCAGCCAGGAGACGCCCACGCGGGGCGGGAAGCCGGCCCCGAGCCAGCCCGAGACGCCCACGGCCGCGGCCACCAGCAGCAGGCTGAGCCCGTGGGCCAGGCCCGCGCACCAGGCCGGCAGCAGTCGCCTCCGCAGCCCCTCCGCCAGCCCTGGGGGAGACTCGGTCAGCGGGGCCGCGGCCGGGGGCGGGGGGGGCGGGGGGCAGTGCCCACCTGTTCTGGGGAGCGTCGCGGGCGGGGGCTGGTCCCAGCTCAGGCCCGGCCCAGGCGGCCCCTTCTGGCCCAGCGTCTGCAGCACCAGAGCCTCCGTCCTCTCCCCTGTGGCGCTGTGCCTGGGCAGAGAGGGCCGTGAGAGCCCCGGGGCCAAGAGCCGGCGCCCAGGGCGCGCTCCCTGGACCGCGGGGTCTCTGCGCCCCCAGAGGGCGCCGCCGCACCAGGGGGACGGGGCATCGGGGCTCTGCTCGGCCAACCACGCAGCCTGCCCGCCCCTGCCTCCGCCCCCCGCCACGCCCGTGGGGTGTCCCCGGCAGACCCGGCGCTGCAGAGGGAGCCGACCCGGGAGGAGACGCGGCGGAGGGCAGGCGCGCTGGGGACGGCTCGCGGGGCTCCCCCCGACGCAAGCCGGAGAGCTCAGCCCCTGGGCCGCCGCGCCGGGCTGCAGGCGTCTCCGCTGGCCGCAGGGGCTGCGTGCAGCGGCAGGCCCGGCTCAGGCCGTCCAGGCCGCGGCGGGGGGGCGGAGCGAGAGCAGTGGCCCCGCCAGCTCCTCACGTGTGGACGTCTCGCCCGGCGCCACGCGGGGCCTGCCCGCGGCGTTCGAGGCCAGCTGCGGCTGCAGGACCCGCCCGGGTAGCTCAGGCTGGGGTGCCCAGGCGGCCCCCTGATAGACGAGGGGCTCAGGGGCGCGTGGGCAGAGGCGCGGGCACTCACAGGCCGCCGAGCAGGTCCGCAGCTCCTTGCATGTCCTGCGAGGGCGCCAGGCTCGGCCGGGTCAGGGCTTCGTCTGGGGGAGCAGAGGCGCTGAGGGGCGCGAGGGGCGCGGGCCGAGCTCCTCCCCCCGAGCTGGGAGCCTCCACTCACCTGAAGCTGCGAAGTACTTGGCGGGCGAAGAGGGGCTGACCAGGGAGAGGCCCTCGTCCTCCGTGCCCCGGGCCAGGCGCTGCAGGGCGCTGCCCATGACGCACGGGTCACTGAGCCAGTCCGGCCAGCTGAGCGTGCCCTCGCTGGATGGCCAGCACACCAGGCTGCGGGTGACACGGGCGAGGGGCCCAGGGGCCGTGTCCACTCACACGCGACACTCGGGGATGGCCCAGGGCGCCCCACTGGCCCACGCTGAGCTCGCTTGTTCTCTGGGACCCCCACCTTTTAGAGTCGCCCAGGAATAAGTCGCTCGTCACTTGTCCAGCGAGGGCCTGTGGGAAAGCGCAGAGGGCTTCAGGCTCGGCGCTGCCCAGAGCAGCAGGGCCCACCCAGCCCGCTGGGCCCTAGCGGTGCCCCCACCTCGGCCGGGGCCCCGGGGTACGTGAGGAAGGAGCTGTCCAGCGCTGAATCCAGGCAGCTGTCGGCGTCCAGGACCGGCCGTCCCGCGGAGCTCGGGCCTGCAGCCACCTGGAGGGAGGGGCGGTCAGCAGGAGGCGACGCACGGCCCCTGCAGGCGGGGGCGAGGGCTGTCCAGAGCGCGCTGCAGGAGCCCAGGCTGCTGCCCAGCCCAGCCCCTGGAGCCCCGAGTGCCCGGTGACCGCCTGGGAGGCCGGCTTCGTCTGGCGCCAGCTGCCTCCACCATGAACAGCCACGGAGACTCCCGGGACCCAGGCTGGCCCCGGGAGGGGCTGTGGGGGAGGCGGGCAGGGCGCCGCGGGCTCTCTGGTCGCCGGCAGCCAGTGGCCCCCGCGCAGCCGCTGCTCGCCCCTCCCCAGGCCGGGCCGCCCCAGGCTGGTCCGCAGGCCGAGGCCACACGACCTTCCTCCCGAGTCGCCTCGGCGCTGGGACAGCGTCCCCGCTCCCTGCCGGGGTCTCTGGAACCCCCTTTTGTTCGTGCCGCCCCCCAGCCCCTTCCCTTGCTCCTGGGTCTAGCCGAAGGCTGGGCAGCGTCAGCCTCTTCAGAGGCTCGTGCCCGCCGCTCTGGACACCACCGCCCGGGGCAGCGGTAGGTGGCCGGCCTCCCGGCCCCACCCCAGGAATCGGCGGGCCAGCCCACCTTGCTCCGGGACATCCGGAAGAGGAACAGGATGACCAGGTAGACAGGGTAGACCACCACGCTGGACACCAGGCCGACGGCCACCGTGTCCACGCCCAGCGGGATCAGACTGGACACAGGCCCGGTGCTGTGCGGTGGGGAAGAGGAGGGCGGTTGGGCCGGCGGGCAGGCGCAGCTGCAGGGCGCCCGGCCCGCGGCGGGCACCCACCTGTAGGCCGCGTCGCCCACGGCCCCATACCACACGGCATTGGCACCCAGGAAGAGGCAGAGCAGGGCCGCGCAGCAGCTGGCCCGCTGGACGCGCGTGAAGCGGCTGCGCGGCGGCCGGTCCCACACGGACAGCCAGATGTGCTTGTCGAAGAAGCCGCGCTGCAGCTCGGCCACGAGGAGGCGCCGGCAGCGCCGCAGGGCCGCGTCGCCTGGGGGCAGGGGACCCTCAGGAGGCTGGCCAGCCCGCGGCCTCCCCCTCCCGCCGGGCCGGGCCGGGCTTACTGGCCGCCAGCACCTCCTTCTCCACCAAGCCCCCGTTGGCCTCCGTCTCCACCGACAGCCAGTCGTTGACCAGGAAGAAGGTGCTGCGGGCGTTCTGCAGGTCCCTGACGATCACGTGCTGCAGGAACCAGGCGGGGCTGAGGCCTGCGGGCGGGGCCAGGTCAGCGGGGGCGGGGCCAGGTCAGCGGGGGCGGGGCCAGATGGGCGGGGCCGGGCGGGCGGGGGCAGGTCAGCGGGGGCGGGGGCGGAGCCGGCGTGGGGGAGTGGGGCGGGGCCGGGCCGGTGGGGGCGGGGGGAGTGGGGCGGGGCCGGGCCAGCAGGGGCGGGGCCAGACCGGCAGGGGCGGGTCAGCGGGGGCAGGGCATAGCAGGCAGGGCTGGGCCTGTGGGCCGGGGGTGGGGGCGGGGAGGGCACCCACCTTTGTTGTCGTGCCACACGCGGATCTTCCACACGCTGCCCAGGCTGCGCGGGGTGGCAATCTGGAAGATGTCCAGGCTGTTCCGGTGGAAGGCTCCGTCCCCGTCCAGGTGCCGGTGGCCGCTGCGGCTGTCCGCCCCGTACAGCACGATGCCCACGTGCGCCGTGGTGCCTGTTGGGGAGGCGCCTGCTCCGGTCTGCGCCCGCCTGGCAGAACTTGGCCGGGTAGTGTGGCCGCCACCCTTCGCCAGCAGAGCTGGTCCTCAGCCCAGACGCAGAGCCGCCTGCCGGGCACTGCCGCCCGCTGGGGAGCCGGGGCGCCTCACGAGCCAGCGCCCGCTCGTCCGGCGCCAGCCCCAGCACGCACCTGCTGCCCGCGGCCCCCGGCAGCACCCAGCCTGCCCTGCACAGCGATAACCAGACGCTTCACAGGACGGACCGGCGGCGGGGCCGACAGCCAGGTACAGCGTGCACCCCAGGAACACCCCGGCCGCCGCGGACCTTGCGGGCACCACACAGCGGTGGGGAGGGCGGGGCGGGGTCGGGGCCCTGGCGCCGGCCCAGCGCCCGCGAACCCAGCACTTCATGCAGGGGGCAGGGGCGGGAAGCGGCCCGGCCTTCGGGGAGGGGCTCGCCGGCGCTGCCCCGAGCCTGGCCAGCCACGCCCTGCCAGCCCCGGCCGAGGCCAGCGGCCCGCTGTCCGCCCCCATGCGGCGCACCCCTGGGGCTCCACCAGCCTCGGGCAGCGACGGGGCTGCCTGCCGCCTGCCCTCACCTGAGCCTCGGCCCCAGCCGGTCTTGACCAGGATCTCGTACTTGAAGCGGCCGCCTTGCCCGCAGAAAGGGATGGCGCGGACCCGGCTGACGTCCAGCTGGTCCAGCTTGCTCAGGACCACGACGACGACCGCGTAGGTGGCCAGGCATACGGCGCACGTCAGCAGGACCACGTAGTTGGCGGTGGACGCGGGCTCCTGGGGAAGAGCAGTCAGCCCGGGCGGCACCCCCCGCCCGCCCTTGGCCCGGCGGCGGCACTCACCGGGAAGAGGAAGTGGACCCGGCTGGGCGGCACGAAGAGGCTGGCGCCGAAGGCGGTGAGGTGGCGGGTGAGGCAGACGGCCTGGCGGGGCGAGGTCCCTTCCAGCGGCACGAGCCCCTCCGTGCGCCACGCCATGTCCTCCTCGCTGAAGTACTGGCACAGCGACGCGTACAGGCACACCGACACCTCCAGCGCCGCCCAGCGGAAGTGGCTGGTCAGGTTCAGGTAGTAGCGCCCGCCGGGGGCCTGGGTCCTGGGGAGACAGGCGCGGCACGGGTGACCCCGCGGGCCTGGCGCCCCGCCCCACCCCGCCTGGCCGGGCGCGTGCGGGCCTCACCCCGGGGTGATGAAGAAGGTGTAGGGCTTGTGGTCCTCGCCGGCCAGCGCCTGCAGGCTGATCCTCCTGCTGGCGGAGCAGTTGTGCTCGCTGGGCCGGGGGGCCGTGTGCAGGTAGGCGGCCAGGTAGGGCTCCGGCTCCTCGAGCAGGTGGCGCTCTGGAGGGCACGTGCGGGTCAGACGCACACCAGGCAGCCGCCTCGCCCCGGCACCCCGGGACCCCGAGGGAGGCCCAGGCCGGCCGCCTACCGTCCAGCACCGTGTAGGTGAGCTGCAGGTGCAGCCCGGCCTCGGGGTTGCTGCTCTCGGGGGCGACCTCGGCGCTGACCGAGGCCCGGGGCTGCAGGACGGCGGAGCCGGCTGGGCGGCAGAGGCCCCGGGCCGCCTGCTCCGAGCTGCTGGGCACTGTCACGACAATGGCGCGCTCCGAGGCCAGGCGGCCGATGGGGATGCGGGCGCCGGCCTGCGTCTGGAAGGCCAAGGATGCCACCTTGGTGGACACCGTGTAGTTGCTGATGTAGCCGAAGGGGAAGGGGTTGGAGTCGACCAGGAAGATGAGCTGCACCACGTCGCTGAGGTTGGACAGGGCCCCGCGGAAGGCCGGGGGGATGGAGAAGTGGCAGCCCGGCGCTGCGCGGTCGCCGTAGCACAGCAGGCCGCCCGGGTCGGCGCGCTTGCCCTGCGCCACGATCTCCTCGCCCACCAGCGTCAGGGGCTCCTCGTTGAGCACCCGTGAGCGCATGAGGATGCGCATGAGCGCCGAGGACAGCTTGTAGGCCCTGGACGCCACCATCACCGCGGGCGAGGGCGGCTCCGCGCCCAGCTCCGGCAGCTGTGGGCCCTGCACGTCCGCGCTGGCCAGGTGAATGAGGCCACCTGCGGGGGAGCAGTGCATGGGCGGGGCCGCGGCAGGGGTGTGGTCGCGGCGGGGCGGGGCGGAGGTGGGGCAGAGGCGGGGGGCGGGGCCGCGGCAGGGGCGTGGTCGCGGCGGGGTGGAGCGGAGGCAGGGCCGCGGGGGGCGGGGCCCCGGTCACGGCGGGGCGGGGCTGCGGCAGGGGCGTGGTCGTGGCTGCAGCAGGGGCGTGGTCACAGCAGGCCGGGGGCGGGGCGGGGCTGGGCGCAGCGCACCTGTGATGTCGAGGATGCTGTCGGCGATGACGATGGGCGTCCCCGTGCCGGCCGCGGTCTCCTCCTGCAGGATGTGCATCATGGCCTCCAGCTTGTGCAGCGTCGGCTTCAGGCAGGAGCGGCAGACCAGCTCCCTGCGTGACACCTGCGGGACACTCGTCAGCCCCGGCAGCCCCACGCCCCCAGCCCAGCGCCGGTCTCAGGACTCACGGGCAAAGCCCAAGGGGCCTGAGTGCACCCCGCTGCCCGGCACGTGCCCGCCCCAGAAGCCACGTGGCAGGCGACCCCCAGGCTTCTGCGACCCCCCACCCCACCCCCACCCCGCGTGAGTGGCCGCGGGTGCC
This sequence comes from Scalopus aquaticus, assembly GCA_004024925.1. NCBI lineage: Eukaryota > Metazoa > Chordata > Mammalia > Eulipotyphla > Talpidae > Scalopus > Scalopus aquaticus. The sequence continues at coordinate 86,037 of PVIJ01004809.1, forward strand.
CGTGCCAGGGGCGGCGGGCTCCTACCGTGCACTGGGCCAGCGCGGCCGCGATCTGCTGGATGTCGTCCACGGTGTGGACGCGCAGGGACACCAGGGACTCTGTGACGTTCTTGCGTATCTGGGCTCGGAGCTGCCGCTGGTGCTCGGGCTCCTCGGCCGCGGCCAGGCTCTGCTCGTGCTGCAGGCGGCAAGCATGGGCAAGGTCAGTGGTCACAGCCCCTGCCCGAGGGGCGGGCTGGAGCAGCGCGGACGTCCTCGCGGGGGCAGCAACTGAGCCCTGAGCAGTTTCCTCAAGTGCAAGGGGCGTCTCTCAGGACCGCTGCAGGGGTCGGCGGCTGGGGTGGGGGAGGGGCGTCTGCAGAGCAAGAGCCGCTCCAGGGCGGAGGGACAGGCCTGGGGCGCGGGCCCTGCTGACCTCGTTGAGCACGGTGATGAGGGCCAGCGAGTACTCGATGACGTGCTGGGGGTCTGCCTGCCGCAGCAGCCCGGGCAGCGTGCCCTCCGTCAGGCTGTGCAGCCAGGCCGTGAGGTGGGCCGCACTGCCGGGGGCGGCGCCAGGGGGCTCGGGCAGGGCGATGGCCAGGGACCTGCGTGCAGAGGCGGGTGAGCGGGCACCCTCCTCGGCCCCGAGCCCCCCGCAGCCGCACTCACCTGTTGAGGGCAACCACGGCGGCGCCCAGCTGGTCCTGCACCACCACGGCCAGGTCCACCAGGAAGCGGGGCCCGAAGCCCGGTGGCAGGACGGCCCCGTAGGCGGCGAGGCTGCCCTTGTAGACGCAGAACTTCTCGCATTGGCCCTGGCGGCAGCGCTGCAGCAGCAGCGCGTACACCAGCGGGGCGCCCGCGTCCTCTGCGTCCTGCCAGCCTGTGGGGGCGGCGGGTCAGCGGGGGCGGTGGCCCCGGGCGCCCCCCCTCCCGCCGGCGGCTCACCCGTGCAGGCGAAGTGCACCGTGGTGGTGAGGGCGCGCACGGCCTCCAGCGGGAAGAGGCGGCAGGAGCCGCCGCGGGGCGGCCGGTTGGCGGAGAGGCGGAGGGATGCGCCGCCCTCCTCCCGGCCCGAGGGGCCCAGCACCGTGAGCGTGAAGACGTAGCCCTCGCCGTCCCGCAGCACGCCCCGCCGCACCACCAGCCGCAGGTCCGAGCTGCCCGTGGACGTGGTCGTCTCGTCCAGCACCAGCGTCCGGTTGCTGAAGGTGCGAGCGGCCCAGCGCTGGGGGCGGCGCAGACGGGCGCTGAGCGTGGCCGCGCCTCTGCGGGCCGGCCCCGCCCGCCCCGGGCCCTGCTCACCCCTCGCTTGGCGCCCTCGCTGCAGTTGTCGCAGCGGCCCTCCAGGTACACGTAGGAGCTGCGGCTGACCGCATACACGGCCTGCGCCCTGCAGGACACGCACTCCAGGGACACGATGGGCACGCGGCCGCTCCGGATCAGCACCTGCGCGCGGGCGGGGCTCGACTGGCCGCTCGTGAGGGCAGGCCGGAGGCGCCCTGCCTGGGGGTGGCCCCAGACTCGGAGACTGTCCCCCGTCTCGTGCCTCCCAAGACGGGGACCCTGAAAGAGCCCACGCAGGCTCCTCCGCCGCACTTGGGGCCGCCTGACGCCTGAGTGTGGGAGGCGACCGCTGACGGGTCCCCTTGCTGGGCTGGCCTCCGCTCCGGAGTCCCCTCCCCGGCAGCCCCGTGACAGCCGCCCCGCGGGGGCGGGCGGTCTGGCCGCACTGAGGGAGGGGCTTGAAGCGTGGGGCAGGGACGTGCAGTCCGCAGGCAGCCAGGTCCAGCCGCCGCCCGACAAGCGCGCGGGGCACCGTGAAGCAGGCCAGGGAGGTTTGCAGCCGCAGATGGGTGTGCGGGGGCGGGGCGTGTCAGTGGGGGGCGTGCCGGGCTGGGGGCGGGGTGTACGGGGCAGGGGGCGTGCCGCGCTGGGGCGGGGCGGGGCCGCACGCACCGTCTGGTTGGTGGCCTCCTCCCTGCGGCCGGCCTTCCACACCGCCAGGCTGAAGGTGTACTCCACGCCGGCCTGCAGGCGCTCGCGGGGGATGGTGACCAGGCTGCTCCCGCGGGGCCCGAAGTTCAGCGCGCACCCGCCCTGCGGCCACAGGGGGGGTGAGCCACCGGCACTCCACCACGTGCCCGCCACGGCAGCTGGGGGACTGGGGTACGCCCGTGTGGGTGCTGACCCGCGTCGAGGCCACACAGGCCCAGTGGAAGCTGAGCGGCGTCTGGTCGCCGTCCCCCAGGTTGGGGTCGTAGGACTTGGTCCCGTCCAGCACCAGGTCCTGCGTGTCCGACCACACGCGGTAGGAGCCGCCCTCCACAATGGGCACCAGGCGCTCGGGGGCCACCGTCACGTTGGCCTGGATGCTCCGCGCCAGCGGTGTGTCCCCGAAGGACACCACAAACACGAAGCAGTAGTGGCCCACGGGCAGCGCCAGGCGAGGCAGCACCAGCTGCGGCCGGCTGGTGTCCACGCCGGGCAGGTCCACGCGGGAGGGGGGCCGGGGCCGCTGGCAGCTGGCCGCCCGGTACACCTCCCAGCGGTACTCGGTCCGGTAGGTGACGCAGCCCCGCAGGTCGACCTGCGCCTCCAGGTAGTTGCGCTGGGCGCGCCGCATGAGCACCTGCGGGGGCAGGGCCACGCCCACCTGGGGCTCCCCGCAGGCCAGCACGTGCACGGTGACCGTGGCCTGCGCCGTGAAGAAGCTCACCAGGTTGGAGGCGTTGACCGCCACGCGGTAGTCCCCGGGCCGCAGGTAGGTGTGCTCGGCCCAGGGCTCCCGCGTGTCCTGGGCGCCCCCGTCCCCGAAGTCCCAGCGGAAGGCCACGTGCCGGGGGCTGGGGCTCGTGGCCGCCTGGAAGCGGGCCGAGCGGTTGGTGAAGCAGCGGCCGCCCCGCAGCGCCACGTGCTCGATCACGTCCTGGACCTCGACCGCCAGCGTGAGGTTCACGCCGCCCAGCTCGTTGAAGGCCCGCACCTGCACCTCCAGCAGCCCTGCGGCCACGGGCGTGTAGGCCACGTCGCGGCCGGACAGGATGACCAGCGAGTCGCCCTGCACCTTCTGCAGAGAGAAGTACCAGGCGTAGGCCACGCGGGAGCCCCGCTGCACGCGGGCCGAGAAGTTGCGCTCGGCGCCCGTGGCGATGCCCGGCTCGCAGCAGCCGGCCACCTGCAGCCCGGCCACGGCGTCCAGCACCAGCACGCGCACCTGCGCCTGGGCCCGGCTCACCCGGTTCTCGGCCTGCACGGCCACCACGTAGTCGCCGGCCCGGGGGAAGCTGCGGGAGAAACGGGGCTCCGGCAGCGGCTCGGGGTCGGCCCCGTTGACCCGCAGGTGGAGGCTGACCGCCGAGCCGGCGGCCAGCAGGACCTGGAAGTGGACCGGCTGCCCGGGCTCCGCCACCTTGCCGCTGGCCCACAGCACCAGGCCGCGGACCGGTGCCTCCACGGAGAGGCTGTGCGTGGCCGTGGCCCAGCTGACCGCGTTGGAGGCGTTCAGTCGGATGGAAAAAGTGCCGGCATCGGGGAAGACCACGGCCACGTGCTGCCCACGCCGGTCGCCGGCGGGGACGGCCCAGCACCAGCTCACGTCCGTGCCCGCGGCCAGCTGCCCCCAGAAGGACAGGGTGGAGCCGGCCGCCACCACGCGGGGAGCCGCCTCACCCGCCCGGATGCTGAGCCCACTCACAGGCACCTGCACGGCCACCTCCACGGAGGCGTTGGCCGAGCCCAGCTGGTTCCGGGCGGTGACCGTGACCCTGTGCCGCCCAGGGCTGGGGAAGGCGTGGACAGTGGCCGGCCCCAGGGTCTCCCAGCTCGGCCCCGCCTCCAGGGACCAGGTGTAGACGACGCCACTGCCGCCGGCCAGCTGGGCAGCCAGGGCCACGCGTGTGCCCACGGCAGCCGGGTTGGGGGAGGCGGATGCGGCCAGCCAGCCCACGGGCTCGACGAAGTCCACGGTGCGGTTGGCCGAGGCGCTGCCCAGCATGTTGGTGGCCCGCAGCTGGACGTGGTAGGTGCCGGCCTCGGGCGCAGTGAGCGCGAAGGCCCTGCCGCTGCCCACCAGGGCCGGGCCGCCGTCCCGCCGGGCGGTCCAGCTGTAGGAGACGTTGGTGCCCTCGCGGACCACGGCCTGCAGCTGCAGCGTGACGTTGGTGGGGAAGCAGCCGCCGCCGCCGCCACCAGCCACCTGCAGGCCCTCGATGCGCCGCAGCACGGAGACGAAGATGCTGTCCTGGGCGGCGCCCAGCTCGTTCTCGGCCGTGACGATGACACTGAAGGTGCCCACCGAGCGGAAGGTGTAGGCGATGGCCGGGCCGCCAGGGATGGGCGTGCAGCGGTCGCACAGCACCCAGGAGTAGCGCACGTCGCTGCCCGCCTCCAGGGCGGCGCTGAAGGCCACGCTGCCGTTGAGGGGCACCACGGTGCGGCTGGCGTTCACGCGGACGCCCCGCACGCGCCGCTGCACCGTGACGCTGAGCCGGGCCTCGCCGCGGCTCACCTCGTTCCAGCCGGCCACCCTGACGGCGAAGCGGCCCGTGCTGCCGTAGGCGTGGGTGACGGCCGCGGGGCCCTCGAGCCGCCGGCCGTCCCCCAGCTCCCACAGGTAGGTGGCGGGGCGCCCCCGGCCCAGGGCCGAGAACAGGTGGGGCCGCTGCACCTCCAGTGCCCGGGAGCCGTTGACCGCAATGCCCGTGAGCTCCACGGGCTCCTGCACCTCCACCAGCGCCGAGTCGTTGGCGGCGGACACGTTGTTGGCGGCCGTCACCGTCACCAGGTAGGTGCCCGCGTCCCGGTAGGTGACGGCCGCCTCACGGCCCCCCACGCGCACGGCGGCGTCCTCGGCGCCGGGGTCCCAGGAGAAGCGGTACGGGAAGGGGGGCCAGGCGCGCGCGGCCAGCCGGGCCTCGGCCCCCAGCCGCACGAACTGCCGCTCGGGCCGCAGTGTGACGTTGGCCACCTCGGGCTCCACGCACACGCTGCTGAAGTAGTGGGCCTTGTTGGCGCGGCTGGACAGCACCAGCACCAGGGGGAAGGTGCCGCTGCGCGTGAAGTTGTGGGTGACCGAGGGGTCCCCCCACACGGTGGCGTTGGGCGAGCCGTCCCCGAAGGTCCAGTCGAAGACGTAGTGGGCGGGGTCACCTGTGACGCGGGCCGTGAGGCGGGCGCGCGGCTGCGCGGGGATGCAGGCCGCCGGCTCGAGCCGCAGCACCTCTAGCACGAACACCCGCACGGGCAGGCTGAGGGCCAGCTGGCCGGCCGGGCTGGCCGCGCCCACGGTGACCGTGCCGTTCTGCGCCCGCAGGTACACGTGCTCCACCGTGGCCTCGGGGCCCGAGAGCACCGTGCCGTCCCCCATGTCGAACGTCCACGTGACGTTGTCGCCCGACTCCAGCGAGGCGCTGACCGCCACAGGCGCGCCCTGCTCCACGGCCGGCGGCAGGCTCACGTGCAGGCCGCGCAGCTCCCGGAGGACCTGGACGCGGGCGCAGGCGGCGCGGCTGCTCACTGTGTTGTTGGCCTCCAGGCAGACGCGGTAGGCGCCCCCGGCCGCGTAGGTGTGGTTGACCGCGGGCTGTGTCCGCTGCTCGGCCAGGGAGCCGTCCCCGAAGTCCCAGGAGTACAGCACGCCCCCGGCGGCGGGCAGCGGGCGGGGGGCGAAGGCCACGGGCCGGCCGGCCACCAGCACCGGGCTGCCCACCGCCACGGCCAGGGCGGGCAGTGCCGCCCGCACACTCACGGCCGCCTGCCACGTCAGGTTCTCGAAGGCGTTGGCCACCAGCAGGGTCAGGCTGTACTCACCTGGGGGACGGCCAGGGCTGGTATCGGCGCCGCCCAAGACCCCCGCTCTGCGTGCCGCGGGCCCCAGAAGCCGCCCCCTTCCCGGAGACAGGCCCAGGGTCACGTGGGGCCCAGCGGACCCGAGCTGGGGCCGCCCGCCCCGGGCCTCACCTGGGGCAGCGTAGGTGTGCGAGGCGCCGTGCTCCACCCGCACCTGGGCCACCGCGGGGTCGGGCGCCGGGAATGACTCGTTGTACGGGGGCTTGAACCAGCCAGTCACCTGCTCTCCGTCCCCAAAGGTCCACCTGCCGGGCAGCGGGGGCAGGCCGTGGGGTCAGGCCCACGATGACGGCCCGGCCCCCGGGGCCCGAGCCCGAGGCGCTTACAGGAAAGTGACGTCCACGGCGGAGTCCACCAGCACCGCGGCGGCCAGCGCCAGCGTGGCGTTGCAGGGCAGCACGGGCGGCACCGTGGACACCCGCAGGACGCGCAGCCGGTGCATACGCCCCACCGTGACGTTGTAGTTGACCGTGACGTTGCTGACGTGGTTGGAGGCGGTCAGCTGCGGGGAGAGGGGCAGTGAGCGGCAGCCCGCCCCGCGCTGGCCGCGGCGGGGTCCCCGGGAGCGAGGGCGCGCAGGGGACGGCGGCCCCGGGCACCCTCACCGAGAGCTTGAAGACGGCCGTGCTCTGGTAGATGACGTTGAAGACCACGTTGTGGAAGGTGAAGGACTGCTTGTCGTCGATGGTCCAGCGGAAGGCCACGTCTGAGCCCGTGTCCACCACCGGGCTGTACCTCTGCAGGCCGGGCAATGGGCTCGTGACTGGCCGCCTGCCCGCTGGCCGCGGCCCCCGCACCCACGCCGGGACCCGGGCCGCGGCACTCACCACCAGCACACCCTGCAGCACGCGGGCCTCGGGGCTGGGCGTGGCGCGCAGGCCGCAGATGGGCTCCTCGGCCCGCAGGGGCAGGCTGAGGCGGGCGCGGCCGGTGCCCTGCTCCACCAGCACCTCCAGCGCGAGCTCGCCCTCGGGCAGCGGGGGCAGCGCCAGCGCGGAGAGCAGGGTGGCGTTGTCCCGGGCGCAGCCGGGCACCAGGGCAGCCGCCGGGCCGGGGCACTCGGCCGAGAAGGGCGCATGGACGCTGCCCCCGGCCCAGCGCGCAGAGGCCGTGGCGTTGGCCCCCGCGTCCAGCTGCAGCACCAGGACAGCGCCCACGGTGGGCACGTAGCGGCGGCCGTCCTGGGGGGCAGGGTGCAGGACCCGCAGCCCAGCCACGGGGGCCAGCACGTCGAAGCGGCAGGAGAGGTCGCGCCTGGACACGCCGTTGCCCACCGAGGCCCGGACCTCGTAGCGGCCTGGACGCCGCAGTCCCGGGTTGGGGCCCGGGCCCAGCAGGGGGGTGACCCGCTCCGTGGCGGCCAGCAGCCGCAGGGCGCAGTGGGGGCCGGCCAGGGCCGGCTCCAGCTGGGCGGACAGGTGGGCCAGCCAGGCCGCGGCACGGGCAGTGAAGAGGGGGGCGGCAGGGCTGGGGCGGCCGGGCGGCGGGGGGCACTGCAGGAGGGCGCCGGGCCCGGCATCGTGCTGCACGCTGACCAGGTCCCCGGGGAGCAGCGGGCTGTCCGGGCCGCCGAGGGCCACCTGGGGGTGGGGCCGCGTGAGTCCTCGGGGGGCCGGGGGCCCTGCTGCGGGCGCCCTGTGAGTAGCACCCCACGCGGCCCAGGCGGAGACAGCGGCCGAGGCAGGCCCAGGTGGGTGGGCCGTTCCCGGCGGGGCCCCGGGGGACCCCGAAACCCAGCAGCAGGGCCCGCACGGGGAGGGTCCTCCGAGACGCGGGGACGCAGGGGGCCTGCGGAGGCCGGAGCTGGGGGGCTGAGGGGCTGGCCGGGCAGGGGCTCGCACCGAGTACTGGGCGGGGGGCCCGGCGGGCACGGAGAAGAGGGACTCCTTCCACAGCGTGTAGGTGGCCCCCGGGGGCCAGGGGCCCGGCTGGGACCGGCCGGCACAGGCCTGGGGGCTGCAGGGGGCGCCCAGCGGCAGGCAGACGTTGGCGCTGGGGCACCGGCACCCCTCGGGCGGGCACGCAGGGGTCGGCTCCGTGCCGTTGTCCCTGGCCCTGCTCTCAGGGTCACTGCTGTTTTCTGGGAACCCTGCAAGGGGGGGCGAGGACCCCGATTTCAACTAGGTCCCTGGCAAGCACCCACCGCGGCACCGGCCCCTGGCCGTCCCGGTGCTGCTGCCCACCGCCGGCCGGAGACACCCAGGCGCGGGGCCCACCTGCTCCCGCCTCGGGCCGGAACACCTGCAGCCTCAGCTGGACGGGCCGGCCGAGCTCCTGGGTCCCAAACTCGGCCGCGGTGAGGAAGGCCTCGTGGCCCAAGCCGGGCAGCACCAGCACCTGGGGGCGGGGCGCTCAGCTCCAAGACCCTGCCCAGCCGCCCCCAACCCCCACCAGGAGCTGGGCGGCCACATGGGGCAGCAGGCAGCTCGGGCGGCAGGTCCCCTCCTGGAGCTTAAACCCACAAACAGGGCCTCCCCGGGGGCGCAGGGGTGAGTCTCAGCCTACGGAGCTACCGGCAGCCACTGCGGCACGGCACGAGTCCAACCCCGGCCAGGAGCTTCCCACAGGGCGTAGCAGACCCCTCCCCTCTCCCCGCTGCTCCCCAGCAGTGTGTCTCAGTGAATCCGCCTGTTCTGCTCCCCATTCTGCCTCTGGGGAGTCTTCTCACCCCCTCCTCTGGCCCAAACCCCAGCTCTTGGGTGCATAAGTTTTTTAAAAAAACCCACACACCCAGAGAAGAGGCTCAGGAGGGGCTGAATCCCCAGGCATGGGCAGTGCCGATGGCCACCTGCCTGGGCACTGGACACCAGCGAGGCGGGCAAGGCAG
>PVIJ01004809.1:94795-112202 GCA_004024925.1 Scalopus aquaticus
GGTGCAGTGGGGGGGCGGGGCGGGGCGGGCGCACCTCCTGGGCGCAGTTCGCAGACGAAGCTGTGGGGCGCCGAGCACAGGTCGGTGTTGCACTGCCCGGCGGGCCCCAGGCGCACGCAGCGCTCGGCCGTGGAGGGGTGCGGCTCCCCGGGCAGCCAGTTCTGGCAGCTCTCCAGGCTGAAGGCCTCGCCCCGCGGCGCTGGACCCGCCTCCACCCCGTCCACGGCCGAGAAGCCGATCCACACGTCCAGGCTCCTGGGGGCGGTGGGGGAGGGCGGCGCTCAGGGCGGCCTCCCAAAATGGGCCTGGGGCATGTCCCTCAGCCCAGGCAGGTGGCCCGTCCCGCCTTCCAGACGGGGAGACTGGGCTCAGACGGCCAGCGAGCAGGCCCACCGGGCAGGCCAGGCACACCCCAGCCGCGGGGGCCAGTGGAAGCGGCCCAGGCCCACGCCAGGCAGCAGGCGCCAAGGCCAGAGCGGGCACAGGGCCCGAGCTGACCTCCACTGATTGGGTGGCCTGGGCCCAGGCTGGCACCACAGCCCTCCGTGGGGCTGGTCCCCGAGGGGCAGGTGTCCCAGAAGCCCTGGAGCGGGGCCGCCCGCCCACCGGGAGGGAGCTGCATGGCCCCGCCAGGAGGGACCCCAGGACGCGGCACCATGGCGCCTTGCGCCTGGGCAGAGCTGCCCGAACGGCCATCGGGCCGGCAGGACCCTGGCCCAGCCCCGACCGCTCCTGACCCCCAGCCCCCGACCCCACGCCCAGCCCACAAGCACCTGGTGACCTGGGAGACCAGGAAGTGCTGCACGGCGGCGCTGTCCACCATGGCCAGGGCGGCCCCGGCCCAGGCCCGGCACTGCTCCTGCGCCTGCGGCCAGCCCGCCTTCTCGGGCACCAGGCGGTAGCAGTGGCCGTTGCCGGGGAAGACGGCGGCGTCGGGCGGGCAGAGCGGGTGCACCACTGCGGGGGGGCAGGGTCAGGCGCGGGCCGCCCGCTCTGCCCCCCAGACCCAGGCGGGGGGGACACCCACCCTGGGGCGGCTCCCGGTCCAGGGACACGATGCGGTAGGCGGCCTCCAGGTCCGAGCCACCCCGGTTCCGCACGCCCAGCTCCAGGGCCTGGTCGCTGTTCACGGAGGCCGGACACAGCAGCTCCAGGGCTGCAGGCGCAGCCTCCACCCGCACCTGCGTGCCCAGCTGGGCCCAGCCGGCGCCCACAGCCAGCTGGGCGGCCACGGCGTAGCGCCCAGGCAGCACGTAGCGGTGGGCGGCCGTCGGGCCCTGCACGGCCACCTCCGGGGAGCCGTCGCCAAAGTCCCAGCGCGTGGAGCTGACGGGCAGCGGGGCGGTGATGTGGAAGTGTGCTGGCTGGCCAGAGGCCAGGGGTCCAGGGGGCCCCACCAGGGCGGCCCCCGGGGAGGCGGGGAACACATCCCGGAGGAGGGTGGGGGCGCCACAGGCGGGGGGCGGCAGGGGGCCTGCACAGAAGGGCTGGCAGGCCGAGGCGTTGGGGCGCCGGGCGTCCCCGCACAGGCAGCGGCCTTGCTCGGAGAGGGCGGCCAGGCCCCGGCCGGCCCCGAAGCAGAGGGCGCTGCAGGCCTGGGGCGCCAGTGGGCCCTCGTGGGCAGCAGCGAAGGCCGCCGGCGCCAGCGGGAGAGAGCCGTTGTCCGGGAGGCAGGCCACGAACTCCTCACCTGGGGGGCAGCGGCCGGTGGGCGGGCGCCCCCACCCCGACACCCGGCCCCCCGCCGCTCGCTGCCACCCGCCACTCCCCGCGCCCAGGGCCCATGGCAGGCTGGACCGGGCGCCCCCACTCACCACAGGCGCTGGACCAGGGGACGCCGAGCAGGGGCCGGCCGGCCAGAGGGCCCGGCCCAGCGCACACGGCCGCCTCGGGCCGCACCAGCCGCACCCGCCGCCGCTCCGCCCAGCGCGGCAGCCAGGCCAGGCCGCAGTCGCAGGCCAGCGGGTTCCCGCCCAGGCTTCTGCGGGGGCAGCAGGGTGGGCATGCGGCGGGGACCCCCGCCCCGGGGCAGCCCCACACGCCAGAGCGACCGCACTTACATCTCACTTAAGTTAAATAAATTAGCAAACGTTCCTTCCTCTAAGGCGGAAATCCTGTTGTTGCTGATGTCCCTGGAAGAAGGGGCACCGATCAGGGCTGACGGAGCCCCACGGGCTCGCGGGGCCCCACCTGCCCGGGCCACTCACAGCCGCGTCAGCGCGGAGAGGTTGGCCAGGAGCCCGCTGTCCAGCGCCCAGAGCAGGTTGTCGGACACATCTCTGGGGGCGAAGCGGGAGCGGTCAGGGCCAGGGCTGGGCCAGCGCCCCCGGCCCGTCCTGTGGCCCTTCCCGGCAGGCCCGACGACTCGTCCTGGAGACCCCAGGCAGGCGCAGCGGGACACCCCGGGGCTGCAGGGGCCCTGTGGACGCAGCGCAGCCACGCCGGGCTGACCCGAGAGTGACAGGCCCCCAAGCCCCAGCCAGCCCCTCTGAGGCGCAGCTGGGCCCCGGAGGCGAGTCCCTGCGCCCCACCAGCCCTCCCAGAGTCGCGGCTGTCGGCGCCCCCAAGCCAGGGCGGCCTCGAGCCCAGCGCCCCCAACAGACCACCCACCAGGACGGCAGCCTGGGGGTCCTGAAGCGCTGTCACCCCTGGAAAGGCTCCAGCTCCTCCAGCCTGCTGTGTCCAGCAGGAGCTTAGTAAGAGCAGGCTGGGGCCTCGCTGGGGGCGCAGGGCCGAGAGCCTGTGGGGCTGTCGCAGCCGCTGCGGCACGAGTTCGATCCCGGCCAGGGGGCTTCCCACAGGGCGCGGCAGACCCCTCCTGTCTCCCGCTGCCCCTCAGCAATGGGTTTCAGTGGATCCGCCTGTGCTGCTCCCCACTCTGTCTCCGGGGCGTCCTCTCGCCCCCTGCACCTTTGGCCTGCACCCCAGCTCTTGTGTGCATCAATAAGCATTAAGGCTGGTGCGCCACGCAGGCTGCTGCCTCCCGGCCGGCCCCCGGCCCCAGCCCCCACTGCTGCTCCTCCCCGAGACCCGGCCACAGGGGCCTGGGGCCACCCCTGAGCCCCACACAGCCAAGCACCAGCCGGCGGTCAGGGGCGCAGCAGTCTGCACGGTGACGGGCAGGCCCAGCAGCACGCGAGCCCCACTGACGGGGGCAGGTGGGCTGTGGGGCGCCAGCTGGACCCCAGGAACCTGGTCTCTCCACCTGCAAAGCGGCGTGGCCAGGGGCCTCTGGGCCTAGGGGACGGCGCCAGCCACCCAGGCTCTCCCTGGCAGCCCCGCTCGCCCAGGGGGCAGTGGCCACTAGTCACGCGGCGGCCAATGGCGCCCCCGGCCAGCACAGACACTGACCGGCGGCCTGGGCAGCCCCCCGAGGTCCAGCACCCGGCGAGCCGCACACCCCGACCCCGCGGCCCGGCCCGGAAGGCCACGACCCCTGGGGGCCCACAGGAGCTGCCCGGCGCCGCCCCGGCCCCGCGGGCCTGAGCCCGCCCGCCTGCTGTCGGGCCCTTGGACGGCGCTGGCCTGGGCCTGGGAGGGCCTACCAGCTGGAACCCGGGGGCCTTCAAGCACCTCAGCTCAAGCCAGCGATGGGGGCGGGGGCTGCAGGGGGAGGGGCTGGCTCGGGCGCCTGGCGGGCCCCCAGAGCAGTGATGGCAAAAGCAGATGGAGGCGGGGAGCGCTGCGGGGGCTGGGCAGCCGAGGCCACGGCGTCCCGCGGTGCCCCGGAGTCCTCTGCCCCACCCAGTGGACAGCGGCCCCAGACGGCCCGGGGGCCAGAGGCCGCGTGCGGCTCCCGTCCTGGGTCGGCCGGGCCACGGGCGCAGGGAGGGTGCGCCAGCGGGCCTCGGGGTGCGTGCGCAGCCTCCAGGGGCCGGCCGGCGAGCTGGGGCTCATCCGTGGGGTGCCGGGGCCAGCAGGCGGGGACGCAGGCACCACAGGCAGCTCCCAGCAGCTGCCCTCACGGGTTTGCAGAAACGGCGAGGGGAGCCCCTCGGGCCCCTTCCTGCCCCCGCTCTGGCCGGGCCTGTGGTCAGTGCCCACTCGTGCCCCAGCTCCTCCCGGCCGCGGGCACCGGGCGCCCCCTCCGGCACGTCTTCCAGGGGGACTGGCCCGGGTGGGGGAGGGAGTGCGCCCCAAGGCCTCCCCATTCCCTGGCCCCCAGACCACAGCCCTGCAGGAGGAGGCCACCAGCACCCCACGCGAGGCTGGAGGGCCAGACCCCCTCGCCCTCCCCGGGGCCTCCCGCCGAAAGCCGGGGGCGGGAGGTGGGGCCCCACGTGCTCTCGAGAAGGGGCAGCTGCTGCTCTGACCTGCAGCCCCCACAGCCTCAGTTTCCCCATCTGCCCACGAGGAGCACGCCCACTCCCTGGCCCAGAAGGGAGGCAGGGCCGGGGGCCAGCCGGAGCCCCCAGGAAGCATCTGCACATTCCAGACGCGTGTGGTCAGCGGCGGGGGTGAGTGCCAGGCCCGGCCTCCCCCGGCGCTGGCCACTGCCCTGGAAACAGGGCTTGGGGGACAGCTCCGCGAGGCGGCCTGCAGAGGTTATGTAAGCGGCGCCGCCAGCGGCTGCCGGCCCCTCCCTCTGGCAGCACAGCGCAGGGCAGGGGCGCCCACCCCTGGGCCAGACCTGGCTCCTCCCCCGGCCGGCCCCTCCCGGCACCCCGGGGACCCCCGGGCACCTCAGCGCAGGCCCCAGGCGCTCGCCCTGCCCTTGGGGGCGCCCCGCCCCCAGCCAAAGCCAGTCTGAATCAAATCGCCTCGTTCTGTTTTCATTCCTTTCTATTTATGGCAAGCGAGGCCGCTTCCAGGGCCGGAAACGGTGTTTAAATTAATGAATCTAAGTTTAGGAGAGGGGATGTGGAGAGACGGGGGGCAGGGGGACCCACGGGCACTCTCGGGGGAGAGGGGCAGGAGGGCCGGCCCGCCGCAGGACTCAGAGCGGGGGGCTCGGGCTCGGGGGCAGCGCCCCGGCCAGCTGCGCACAGGAGGGTCGGGGCGCGGGCGGGTGGGGCCCCTTGCCCGCCTCACGGCCCACGGAGCGCAGCAGCGGCACCACACCTGCCAGGGCGAGCCCTCTGGGACCCCAGCTGGGACCCCGAGCAGAGGCCAGGGGCGGCGCCCTGGGGCACTCACCTCCCCAGCGGTCCCCTCCTGCCTGCAGCGGCCTCGGGGGTCCGCAAGGGCGCCCCCGCGGGGCCGGCCGGCAGCAGCGCCCAGAAGCGCCGGCTCCTGTCCCCGGGCTGCTCAGGGGCCAGGACCGGGCAGGCTCACCGCACACTGGGCCCACGCGGGCCGGGCCCTGGCCAAGACCGCAGCCCAGCCAAGAAGAACGGGGTGTTCCGGGAACAGGGCGTGAGGCGCTCCCAGCTGCGCCCCGCCACGCGGGCCGGCCGGCAGCAGGGACGGCCTGTTTTCATTCCAGGGCCCCGGGCGGCCGCGTCCCGCTGCTGGCGCCGGCCACCACGGAGCGTTCCAGAAAGGAAAACGTCTTTGTCCAGGATGGCTTCCCCCCTGAAACCCCGTCCAGCCGGCCTCCCTCGGGGTCGGGGCTCGCACGCAGGCCCCTACCTGCCTCCCCACGGGAGCCCCGCCGCCAGCGCCCCGAGACGCCCCCGCCCTCGTCCCGGGCCTCGGGAGGGGCGCGCGAGGACGAGGGGCCCTGACCGCAGGGCGGTGCCCCTGCTGGGCGCCCAGAAGCCGACCTCAGACGGGCCTGGGCGCCCCGTGCACTCTGCGGGCAGGGGCGCTGTCCAGGCCAGCGCGGGCAGAGCCGGCACGAGGGCCAGCTTCGGCCTTGGCTGCGGCTGCCACCGGTGCCCACTCAGGGCTGGCTCTGGGCGCAGGAGGCTGAGCGGCGAGGCACCGGCACACAGAGGGCGCAGAGCTGCTGGGGGGGCGCGTCCGGCTGGACTCCTGCCCAGCGGCCCTGCGGCGCGGAGCCCCGGCACCGGCGTCCCCCGCACGGGGCCGTCCACGGCCCTCGGGCCCCTCGTGATGCCCGGCCCTGCATCTCCTCGCCCTGGGGCACAGGCGGCCGGGGGTCTTCCGGGAGCTGCCAGTCACAGGAGACCCCGAAGCCCAAACAAACCCCGCAGCGTGGCCCTAGAGCCCCGCACCCCGACACCCCTGAGAGCGACCGACCGCAGACCTGGGCGCCCCGCCGCAGGGCGGTCCAGGGAGTTCTGGGGAGGCGGATCGTCCACGCTGCTGCCCAAACAGTGCCGGGGCCGCGCATGCTCGGCGCACCAGATGGGGCGCCACAGAGGGGCACGCGGGACCCCGCGGAGGACAGACACAGCCCACCAGACGCGGGCGCCCCACTCAAGAAACGGGGGCGCGGGCGCTGCTGAGGACGCGGCTGGCCTCGCCCGGGCCCGTCAGTCCGCCCAGGCTGCAGGACACCCGGGAGCTGAGCGCTGGAGTCTCTCGGCTTTTGGGGTGACCATGGTGTGGCCACCCCGCAACGTGCTCACAGACCCAAGAACGGGGCGCTGGCGCTGTCCCCGGGGCCGCTTCGGGCCCCCATGTCCTCCACCATGTATGTGCTCAAGAAGCTGGGGAGCAGCAACATTCCACTGGAAACACCCCTCTGCAGGCTGCCCCCGCGCAGCAGCACCTCACTCCGAGGAAGGCGGGGCTCGGACACCTGGCCCTGCACGCCTCCACCGAAGCCCAGCTGGCCAGCCGCTCTCCCCAGCTGGACACAGCTGCTCCGCCCGTCTCAGGGGTGGCGAGGGGTGTCGCGGGGTGGCACTGCCCAGAGCGGCCAGGCCGGCCTCCCGAGAGAGCTGGTGCACACGGCCCCCGGGGCCCAGCTCGCCTCGCCCTGCCCGGGGGGGCCTAGGTGGACAGGCAGGAAGTCTGGGCAACTCGGGGGCCGCCAAATGCCCAGTTTCCCCAGGACCCTCGCTGCCAGCCTTCCAGAAACCCCCAGAGGCAGCGTCAGGATAAAGAGGGGTGTGGGGTCTCCGCCCCACCCTCCAGCCTCCGGAACCCACCACAGGTGCAGAGGGGCCAGCTCGGCCCAGCCATCCCCAGGGACCCCCTTCCAAACGCAGGGGCAGAGCCTGAGGGGACACACGCCAGGCCCAAGCTCCACTGCCGCACCCGAGTCTTCGAGTCCCACCCAGCTGCAGGTCCCCAGCCCCTTCGCGACCCCCCGAGGCCAGGTGTGGAGATGCAGAGAACCACGGTTGCGCCAGACGCGGAGGCCACCCCGGGCTGGAGCAGCGGGGCGGGTGTCGGGCGCTGCGGCCAGTCAGCAGGCCCAGCAGACGGTGGCCGGCAGCCCCTGCGGACAGCCTGCGCTCCTCGCACCCACCCTGGCAAGGGCACCCCGACACCCACGTGCACCCACACTCACCCCGGCCCAGGGACTCCTAACAAAGGTGGACGAGGCGAGTCCAGCCCTGTCCGGCTGGCGCGGCGGCCTGAGGGGGCTGCCGAACACAGGCCAGGAGGGCCTGGCAGGCCGGGGCGAGGGCCGTCCACCCTGGGTCCAGCCGGCTTCGGGCGCTCTCAGACGAGGGTCCCGCAGCCCCTCGCGCAAGCACCAGCCCCCGGGTGCGGCCTGCAGCGCCTCAAAGTCAGGGTGAGGGTCGCGGCCAAGGCACAGCCCAGCCCGAGCGCGCCCAGCGGGAGGGCCCGCCGCGCTGCTTCCGCGGGGAAAGGGGGCCGAGCGCGCCTGTGCCCACGAGGACCAGCCTGACAGGGCGCCCCGGGGCCCCCGCGGGCACACCCGGCCGCAGCCGCGCACACAGCAGGAAGGCCAGGGCCCTCCTCTGCGCCTGGCCAGCTCTGCCAGGCCCCCAAGCCCTGCCGGACCCCTCTTCCGAAGCCTTCCCCACCGCAGTCTCCCCTCCCCGCCCCCGCGCTCCTGGGCGCCCCAGCGCAGCAGCCGCAGGCTCGTTAGTAGCTAATTAGCGCTAATTAGCGGCCCGGAGCGTGTCATCCCCAGAGGCCCCCGCCCGCCCCCGCGCTGCGCGGCCAGCGGCGGGATGCGGAGCCCGCCGGGCGCGATCCCGGCTCTCCGGGGCCCGCGGCTGCCCGGCTTCCCTCGGCCAGGCCCAAGGCTGAGAGCGGCCGCGGCCCCGTTTCGCTCACTGGGTCGGGCCGACCTCCCCGCTCGGAGCCTCGCCCTGGGAGCGGCCTGGCCGGCGCTCGGTCTCCCCCGCCAGCGGCCGGCGACGCGCCCACGCCCGGCGAGGCCCGCCCGCCGGCGGCCTGCCCGGCCGGCGTCCCCGGAGGCCTCCCCGCGGGTCCCGGCCCCGGCCCCGGCCCCGGCGCGACGGCTACTCACAGCGCGGTGGCGTCGGCGGGGATGCGCAGCGCGGGCCCGAGCGTCCGCAGCCCGCGGCCCGAGCAGTTGACGCGGCAGGCGGCGCCGGGCGCCGGGCCGCAGAGGCAGGGGGGCGCGCACGGCCCGCAGCCGCGCCCGGGGCCCCCCGCCAGCGCCCCGAGCCACAGGCCCAGGCCCAGGGCGAGCGCCAGGCGGGCGGGCGCGGCGGGCGGCATCGTCAGGGCAGCGCGCGCATGGCCCCGGCCCGGCCTCGAAGCCCGAGGCCCCCGGCGCCGGCGGCCGCGGCTCAGGCGGAGCCCGCGGGCGACATGGCGGGGCGCGGGGCGGAATCCGACGGCGGCCGCGGCCTGTCTGCCTGCGCGACGCCCGCTCGGCTCGGGCCCCGCCGCAAGCCCGGAGAGGCCGCCCGCTCGCGCGCTGGCGCTGCAGTGCGGCCCCGGCGCTCCTCCCCCGCGCGGCGCGGCCCCGCGGCTCCGCCCACCCGGCGCGAGGGGCGGGGCTCCCGAGGCCCCGCCGCCGCCCGGGCCCGCCGCCCGGGCCGCCTCGCGCCTCCGCGGTCGCGGCTGTCACAGCGCTGGGAGCGCCCGCGGCGCGCGCCGCTCCGCTCCCGGCGCCTGCGTCCTCCCAAGTCGGCCGTGACGCCAGCGGCCGGCCTCGGAGCCCTGGTGGAGTCGCGCGGGGCGCCGGCGAGGCGTGGCGCTTAGTCCCCGCTGCCACGGGGGCGCCCCCAAGGCGCCCTAGCCCGGCGCTGATGCACAGCAGGCCGCCCGGCGCACGGCCCGCTCCACTCTCCCGGGCCGGGAAGTCCTCGCGGCTGCCCGGGGCCGCCTGCTCGCAAGCGCGCGGGGCTGCACGACGACACGGACGCGCGTGGGGGAGGAGCCCGAGCCCTCCGCAGGGAGAAGCAGGACCCAAACTGGCGCGTCCACAGCCGGGAGCAGATTAGTGGCGCGGGGAGGGGGAGGGGTCACTCGAATGGGGCGGGGGCTCTTTGAGGGCGGCCAGGGTGCGCTGGGTAGGTGGGTCGGACGCAGGGGGTACTTGCCGCATGGCTGGAGACCTGCTCAACCGCTGTGCTCCTTGAAAGGTGGATTTTATGATATGTGAGTTAGATCTTTTAAAATCATGAAGAAATAATAAAATCACCCCCCCCATTGGGCCACTCGGGTTGCTCTCCTGAGAGCCTGGAAGGAGGCTGAGGGGCCCCCAGGGGTGCGGCCCCCGTCGCCCGCTCTGATGCCCGGTGCCGGCAGCATCAGAAGCCCGCGGCTTCCTTTCCCGGTCCTCCCTCTTCTGAGCGCACCGGCCTGGCGCATGCGCGGGCCTCTTGGGTGGCCCGCGGGGCCGGGGAGGCTCTGCTGTCCACATGTCCTGGAAGCCTGGACACCTCCTTCTCTCTGTCTCGCGGGAAGAGCACACCAACCCCAGTGCTCAGCCAGTGCCCAGGAAAGACCCGAGGACAGGACGGGTGGGCCCTGGCACAGGTGGGGGCAGGGGGCCAGGTAGCCGGCCTTGTACCAGAGGTCACACGGCCCAGGGGCCGGCAGGGTAGGGGGGCCTGCAGAGGACCGGGCCCAGTGGGGTGGGTCACCAAGCAACAAGTTCAGCTCCCGCAGCCCGCTTTGTGTCCACTCTGACCCAGGGGCTCAGTGAGACAGGAGGAGGACTCCCCTCCCCCCGGGGGCAGGCTTGGAGGGATTGGGCGCACTGGGCGCACTGGCAGGCCTGGCGGCTGGGGTGGGGGGAGCCTCGGGCTCGAGGTGGCAGTGGAGGGGCTCAGATGGGGCCCTTGCTGGAAAGGAGGACAGGCTCTGGCCCCTCTTGGCCCGGGCCACCTTGTACAGCCGGGTGGGTGAGAACGGGGGGGGGGGGGGAGGGGGGTGGAGCGTGAGCACACCCAGGGGAGGCAGAAAGGGAGGAAGCCGGGCCAAGGGTCAGGAAGCAGGCCCTCCGGGGAGTCTAAGCCAGAGGGCCAGAGAAGCAGGAGAAAGCAGGCCCAGGTGTGGAGGTGAGGGCACAGGGGGAGGGGAACCAGCAGGGCGGGTGCTGCAGGGGCCGCACAGGGGCGGGGGGTGCTGCAGCTGGGCGTGCCCCCAAAACGCACAGGCCCCCGTGAACCCTCGCTCGGGGCTTCCAGAACTCCCTATGGCCTCACCTCCTGGCCCTTCCCCTCCTTGACCTCTGCCTGGAATGCCTTGTCACCTACCCCCAAGAACACAGGTGCTTGCAGGCTCCACGGGGTGCGCCTCCTCCAGGAAGCCCCCACAGCCTGCTCTGATGTGCCTGATCCCATCTCACGGCCATCCGGGGAACACGTATTTGTGGACCGTTGCCTGCAGCAGGGCACATGTCCCTCTGCTGTTGATGCACCAGGGTCGTCCTGCCCCTCAACTCTGCCATGCCACCTGCAAGAAACGGCAGGCACGAAGCTCCCGCTGACCTCCACTGAGGGCAGGTCGGGTACAGGGGCTGGTAGGAAGCCAGATGCCAGCAGGGTGGTGCCAAGGGGCGGGTGTAGATGTGACTTGTGGTTTACTGTTTCCCAAAGACATAAGAGATTGGAATGGGTTTCCAGGCAAGGGAAGAGTGCCAGCAGGGGGGTGTGGACCCACGGACAGAGAGAGAAAGAGAGGGTGCACACAGGAAGTGGGGGGATTAGTGGTGCAAGTTCCTCAAGAGAAAGGAGGGAGGGAACCAGGCCATCCAGCCTCCACTGCTTTGTTCCACTGAACCTTCCCAGCTCCAGGGAGTGGGTGCAATTAGAACTCCCTTTATTAAATGAGGTAGCTGAAGCACAGAGAGACTGTGAAACTTGCCAGGTCACACAGGAGCTAAGTGGTAGGTATGGAATTCTATTCCACACCCAAGCTTTCCGTTCTTATCAAATGACAAGCCGCACAATGCAAGCTCTCAAGGTGAGGGAGGAAACCATGGTGCCGAACGAGCAAAACAGAGTAATCAGACCTAAGTGACTGTTTGAAGTGGGCTGTAGAATAAAGGGAAACTGGGAAGGATTTCTGAGCAGAAAATACATGTGTGCAGGGAATAAGTTAATTTTCTAGAACTGAAATTCTAGACTATTTCAAGACACCCTGTGGCGAGACAGAAAATAAGAAAAAAGATCGTTTGATTCAGGGAGGGGGCATTGAAGAAATGTTCAATTCCTAATGAAATACAGATGTAAAGGTTTGATTAACAAAGATAGGTATTAACATAAAACAAAGGGGAAAACTAGAGTAGGAGGAAAAACTAGAAGAGGAAACAAGGAAACCCAAGTGGTCCAGGGAAAGAGCCAAAAAGGGCACAATGGAGCAAAAGACAAAGCCAAGTATAGAGGGATCACAATAACTGTAAACAAGTTAGATTTCCTATTAAAGAACAGAGTCCATAAATAATAAAAATAAAATAACAATAAATAAACAATAATAACAATAAAAAATATTTTTAAAAAAGAACAAGGAGTCTCGTGCTGAGAAGACACGCTGAATCCAGGCACCCAGCTAAAACAACCCAGAAAGAACAAAAAAGACCTAAGAAAAGGAAGACCAGAGAAGGGACAGGTGATAGCAAGCACACCAGAAAAATAGAACCTAAAGCAAAAGTTAGTAAATGGGAAAGGAGTCCTTCACTGTCCACTAATGAAGACACAATCCCTATAGGATATATAAAGAGACATTTTTAACGGGATTGTAATACACGATGAACTGCTAGAAATACACCAAATCATTGTAAGAGACTTCATTACACCTTTAATTTTTACAAATCAAGTGCAAAATTTTAAGTCATGAGAGACAGAAACTGAACAGAACAGATCACAAGTTCCATCTTGTGTGACAATCTGGGCAAGACTAGGGGAAATGAGTCAGTTCCTAAGTGGCCTTAGGCAGCACCGCCCCCTAGAGGCGCTGTGGCTTCTTTCGCCCGCCCGCAATCCATGCCCACCGACCCCCCAGCCTTCAGTCTGGTCTACAGCTGGGACCTCCCCAAATCCCTCTAACCCAAGGGCCCCCCAGCTCAACAGGGGCCTCAGGAGGCATCAGCAGAGGCTCTCAGGGGAAGGCCAGACATCCTGGATTGCCGATAATGAGGCAAACTCGGGGGTGATGGCCGTCTTCCGGATATCAAGACAGCTGGTCCATGGGTGTAGACATACACTCACCTCGAGCCTCCCTGGTGTTGTCGGGGTTGAGTCTCAGGCCACCCCCTTGGCAGCCTGCGTTTGATCCTGGCCAGGGAGCTGACCCACGGGGCGCAGCAGACCCCCTCCTCAGCAGTGTATCTCAGTAGATCCGCCTGTTCTGCTCCCCACTCTGTTTCTGGGGACTCCTCTCACACACACCCCCACCTCTGGCCCACACTCCAGCTCTTCTATGCAAAAATAAATAAAATTAATATTTTTAGGGACCTCCCTACTGGCGCAATGGGTTAAGTGTAGCACTATGAAGCTGTCCAGAGCCACTGCAGCAAGAGTTCGATACCTGGCTAGGGAGATTCCCACATGGTGCAGCAGACCCCTCCTGTCTAGTCTGCCGCTCCCCCCAGCAGTGGACTTCAGTTGGTCTGCCTGTTCTGCTGCCCGCTCTGTCTCTGGTGAATCCTCTCACCACCCCACACCCCAGCTTGTATGCATAAATAAATAAATCTTAAAAAAAATTTATAAAACTCATCAAATTGCACACTTCAAATATGCGCAGCTGCTGCGTGTCAAGCGCACCTCAGTGAAGTGCTGGCTATGAGTCTAGCGGCCAAGGGTGGCAGGAAGCCCGGCCGCGCAGGCAGGGGCTGTAAGCGGAGGAAGGAATCACCACGAAGGGACGTGACGGATTTTTTGAAGTGATAAATGTTTTCTATCGTGTCAAAATTCATCAAAGTATATGGTTAAAATAGTGAATGTGTAAACTGATATTACATCAATTAAATTAGTGATAAAGGGGGAGGAGGGAAAGTGAGTGAAAAAATAAATGATAGTAATTCTAAAACGAAATTGACTAGAATAGATACCTAATCCATGTACACATAATTGTAATATTAGAGGAGAGTGTTGAATATTTTTAAAGGTTTATTTACTTATGTATACAAGAACTGAGGTATAAACCCAGTGTTGAATATTATTGTACAATAATTATGTTTCAATAAAGTTGATCTCCAAAAATCTGGGGCCCCTTCGTGGCGCAAGGGATTGAGTCTCAGCACTATGAAGCTATCACAGCCGCTGCAGCACGAGTTTGATCCTGGGCCAGGAGCTTCCCACAGGGCGCAGCAGACCCCTCCTGTCTCCCTGCTGCTCCCCTCAGCAGTAGACTTCAATCGATCTGCCTGTTCTGCTCCCTACTGTCTCTAGTGAGTCTTCTCACCATCCCACACCTCTGGCCTACACCCCAGCTCTTGTATACATAAATAAATAAATCTTAAAAAAATAAATAAAATGTAACCATGTGGAAATAGGATACCCTTTTTAAAATAATTCTTGGGCCTAAAAAAATTAAAATCAAATTATATAGAAATGAATAGTAACCAGGATACAGGTTATCAAATCTGTGGGATGTAGTTAAGCATGAAAAACCAATTAGTGTAAAAACCAAATTAGTGTATAAACTAAGGATTCATGTCGATATTCTAGGGGGGAAAAGGTAGAAAAATTAGAAAGTTAAGCGCATAAATTAGTTATTTTTTAAACAAAGAGTGGCACTGATTGGTAAGATCAAGAGTTATGAATGTGACCTAGACTTATTTGGTGACTATTTCACAATATATACGAATGTCAAACCACCCAGAATGTAATGTAATGTTATATGTCAGTTATAACTCAATTAAAAGAGCTATTTTTAATATATAAGTCTATTAAGATGGTTTTTCAAAAACCTACTGGCAAGTATAACTGAAAGGGAGAGAGAAAAGTAATTTACAGAGCAGTAGGATTAAGAACAAAGGTTTATTCACAGAAATAGAGATAAAAAAGTACATGAGGAAATTATGTGCAGTTTAAACTTTTGAAATGCAGATAAGATCATTATGTGTTAGAATAAAACCAACTATCAACACTGACTCAACACTGACTCCCTGGTGGTGCAGGGATTAAGTCTCAGCACTATTAAGCACTCCGCAGCCGCTGTAGCTCGAGTTCAACCCCAGGCCAGGGAGCTGACCCACAGGGCACAGCAGACCTCTCCTGTCTCCCCGCTGCCCCCTCAGCAGTGGATTTTAATAGATCCACCTGTTCTGCTCCCCACTCTGTCTCTGGTGAATCCTCTCACCCCCACACCTCTGGCCTGCACCCCAGTTTTTGTATGCATAAACAAATATGTCTTGGGCCGCCCTGGTGGCGCAGCGGTTGAGCGCTGCGCTGTGGAGCTGTCGGCAGCAGCCATGCAAGTTCGACACCCAGCCTCGGAGAATCCCACATGGTGCGGCAGACCTCTCCTGCTAGCCCGCTGCTCCCCTCAGCAGTGTGTTTCTGATCTGCCTGTTCTGCTCTCCGCTCTGCCTCTGGTGAACCCTCTCGCCGCCCCACGCCTCTGGCCTGTACCCCAGCTTGTATGTATAAATAAATAAATCTTAAAAAAAAACAAAAACAAAAAAAATCCAAATATGTCTTAAAAGAGGGCCTCCCTGGTGGCGCAGCAGTTAAGTGCTGCGCTGTGGAGCTATCGGCAGTGGCGATGTGAGTTCGATGCCCGGCCGGGGAGATTCCCACAGGGCGCAGCAGACCTCTCCTGCCTCGCCTGCTGCTCCCCTCAGCAGTGCGTTTCTGTCGATCTGCCTGTTCTCCTCACAGCTCTGTCTCTGGTGAACCCTCTCGCAGCCCCACGCCTCTGGCCTGTACCCCAGCTTGTATTCATAAATAAATAAATCTTTAAACAACAACAACAACAACAAAAACAAATATGTCTTAAAAGAAAAAAAACTGACTTAAGAAGAAATGAAAAATCCAAATAAGTCAATAAGAGGAAGCACTGCCCGTGGTGGAGCATCTGACCGCAAGTAAATCAGGAATAAAGGAAGAAATTGAAAGCCCATGAACGTCAGGCGGGAGCAGAGCTGAGTCCAGACGTTTCTGTGGGTGAGCTCTACCAAGTGTGCAAAGATGAGCTAATCAGGATTCTATTTATATTCTTAAGAGCAGGGTCACACATCTCCTAGTTTATTTTTTTTAAGATTTATTTTTTTATGCATACAAGAACTGGGGTGCGGGCCAGAGGTGGGGGCATGAGAGGACTCCCCAGAGACAGAGTGGGGAGCAGAGGGGCGGGTCCACTGCAGTCCACTGCTGAGGGGAGCAGCGGGGAGACAGGAGAGTCTGCTGTGCCGTGGGGGCCAGCTCTGAGATACAACCCCTGCACCACAGGGAGGCCCCATCTCATGGTGCAGCTGTGCAGACAGACTGGACAAAGATTGCATATAAAAAAGAAGTCGGGGGCCTCCCTGGTGGTGCAATGGGTTTAGCACAGCACCATGAAACTATCCAGAGCCACTGCAGCACGAGTTCGATCCCCAGCCAGGGAGCTTCCCACAGGGCGCAGCAGACCCCTCCTGTCTCCCCGCTGCTCCCCTCAGCAGTGTACTTCAGTCGATCTGCCTGTTCTGCTCCCCACTCTGTTTCTGGTGAACCCTGTCATCACCCTACACCTCTGGCCTACACCCCAGCTTGTACGCATGAATAAATAAATCTTTTTTTTTTAAATGACAAAATTTCACTTAAAAAGAAAAAAGAAAAAAATTTGGCGGCTGCATCACTCCCGTCTGCCCACTTGTGCTACGCAGGTGCTTCTTTGCACCAACTCTCCATCCCTCTGCAGGGCAGCGGCCTCCTGCCTGCCCGTGGCCTGCACCACGCCGGGACTTCTCTTCAAGCACCTCCTGCAGCAGGGCAGCTCTCCTCAAGGCCCGCCTGCGGCCATGCAGGCCTCTCTGACCTCTCGTGCCTGTGCGAGTGCTCTCTGCTCTTCTGTCTCTCTCTTCAATAAACCTGTTCTTCAAATAAAAAAAAAAATCCATGGCCCAGAGATATTTAACTAGATCTTTTAGCTGCAGAATCCTTGTTTCAAACAAAATCCTGAAATAGAAAAATTGAAGGGTGCTGCGTAGGCTGAATAATGGATCCCAAAGACATTCACCCCCCCACTACCTGACATGGCAAGAAAGACCTGGGGGGGGGCCTCAAGTCTTCACGAGGGTCCTCCAAAGAGGCAGGGGGAGGTCTGAACACAGAGGAGCTCGGGGCCTCTGGAAGTGGACACAGAGCGGGGCCCCGGAGCATGCAGGAGGAGCCGCGGGAACCCTGACTGGAGGCCTCGGCTCCCGCCCCTGCCTCCCCACCCCGAGAGAACTCCACCAGCCCTCGGGGCGGCTCTCCCGGCTTGTCACGGCGGCGACGGGCGCACGAGCAGCGGTCACTGTGGAAGCGGTGGGCGCGCCAGGGCTTCGCGCCTTCCCGCCCGCGCTGCCCGCCGTAAACTACGTCCCCAGTCAAGAAAAGAGAAGGGGCCTGTCCGGGGGCCGGCGCGGTCAGCGCACCCGGACTCTGCCGGCTGCGGGCTGTCGGGTCACACGGGGGCCGCCTGCGCCTGCCCCGGCGCCAGGTCGGCCCCGCGGCGTCGGCGTGGCGCCCTCGGCCCGCGCGGGTCTGGGGCCGCAGGAGGCCGCCGACCGGACTCTGCAGGCGGCGCGTGTCGCTGGAGACCGCTGCGGCCCGCGGGGGTCCAGCGCCTGACAGCGCAGACCCTGAGAGCCAGGCGCGGCCCTCAGGTCCACCTCCTCTGCCCCAGCCCGCTCTGGCCAGGGCCCGGCCGGGCGCACCTCCACGCACCCATGGGCTGGCCCTGCCCAGCCAGTCCCGGCCCCCCCTGAGCCGCAGGGAGCTGGACACCCCAGGGTGGCCCCCCGGGTGGGGTGCGGGCACCTCAGACGCGCTTTCTGGGGTGAAGGTTCTTCTCGCCTTGGGGGGAGTCGCACTCAGCGCGGCTGCAGTTCCGCTCTGCGGTCTCCATGGCAACGCCCACGCGGATTTCACGGAACAGAAGGTGTCTGCGCTGGAAGGGACCTCGGCCGGCCGGCTCCTCCGCCCCTCGCTCCAGAGAGGGGAGCAGGGCCACCGGGGCCACGCAT
>PVIJ01004810.1:0-112112 GCA_004024925.1 Scalopus aquaticus
GACTTCCTATTCCAGAACCTCCAGCAGAATATTCTCTTGATTCATCTGATGAGGACAAGGGTGAGCCGACCTGTTCTTCTCCTGTTCCATCAGCATGCAGTGATCCAGATTTTCGCTGTGGTGCATTATCAACCCCAAACAGGCTAACCCAGGAAGAACTAAATGACCTGGTTCGTGATTTGGACTTCTCCAAGAACAAGGCAGAATTGCTAGGATCAAGACTCCAACAATGGAATCTTCTAGAAGAAGATGTCACAATTACTTTCTATCGAAAGCGCCACCAGCAGTTGGAGCCTTTCTTCAGAAAGGAAACTACTCTGGTATTCTGTTCTGATATTGACGGCCTCATGAATGCCTTAGAAATCACTCATGACCCACAAGAATGGAGACTATTTCTAGAATCTTTGAAACTGAGTCTTTAGGCTGTGCTTTTGCACTATGGAAACTGTCTTCCATCTATTCCAGTAGCGCATGCTGTACAAATGAGAGACATATGATAACTTAAAGCAGCTACTGAATCCTACTGAGTATAACAAGTACAGCTGGCACATTTGTGGTGATTTGAAGCTAGTTGCCTTTTTAGTGGGACTGCAGCAGGGATATACAAAATACATGTGTTTCTTTTTTTTTTTTTTTAAAGATTTATTTATTTGTGCATACAAGCTGAGATACAGGCCAAAGGCTTAGGGCGGCAAGAGGTTCACCAGAGACAGAGTGGGGAGCAGAACAGACAGATTGATGGAAATACACTGCTGAGGACAGCAGCAGGCGAGGCAGGAGAGGTCTGCAGCACTATGTGGGAATCTCCCTGGCTGGGTATCAAATTTACGTCGCCGTTGCTGACAGCTCCACAGCATAGCGCTTAACCGCTGCGCCACCAGGGCGGCCCATACAGGTGTTTCTTATGTGAGTGGGATAGCCGAGCAAGTGAATTGCACTACTTGTGGAAGGAATGGACTCGCAGACAAAATGTAGCAGTTGGAGAGAAGAATATCCAGCACCCAGCTCTGGTCGAGGCTCACAAAATCCTGCTACCACCCCTTCACATCAAACTAGGTTTGATGAAGAATTTTGTGAAAGCCATGGACCGGACCTCGCCAGCTTTCCGATACCTGCATGAAAGATTTCCTCAACTCAGCAAAGCAAAGATTAAAGAGGGAGTTTTTGTGGGTCCTCAGATTCGAGAGTTCTTCAGAGATGACCGGTTCAACAGCTTGCTGCAGGGTGATGCGAAACAAGCATGGAATGCTTTTCGCCTAGTGTCTACAAACTTTCTTGGGAATGTTAGGGCAGAAAACTACAAGGTACCAGTAGAAGACATGCTGATGCAGTATCAGAAACTTGGCTGTAATATGTCTCTAAAGATCCACTTCCTTCATTCCCATCTGGATTTCTTCCCTGAAAACTGTGGTACGGTTAGTGATGAACATGGCGAATGTTTTCATCAAGATATCATATCAATGGAACAAAGCTACCAGGGAAAATTATCCACTACAATGCTGGCTGACTACTGCTGGACACTCCCCAGAGATGCTTCTGAACAGCTGTACAAGAGACAAGCAAAAAAAATCTAAGAAGTAGTCTATGACTTGATTTTTTACAGGTGTTAACCATCGGCTTATTACTATTGGCATGCATTTCAGGATGTAAACATCCATTTATTGCAGATTACAAAAAAACTAGAGCCAAAATTAGAATTTGACTGTCATATTTGTGTTGAACACATACAAATTGATAGTAAATGACTAATTTTATTTCAGTAATATGACTTTTGTAAAAATTTGTTGACCAGTATAATGTTTGTTATATTGATATTTGGTATATATTTTGATATTTGATATATTTATAATATTTGCTATATTTTGATAATATTTTATAAATTTTGACAATACTCAATTTTTTAAATATATTTTATGGAGATATAATAATAAAACACATTGTGTTTTAGGTGTATAACATGATGATTTTATACATATGTATTCATTTTTCTGAACATCTTTTATGCAAATGTCCCAAGAGATTTACATTAGTCACCACCCAGAACAGTGAGACATTTTTAGCTAACATTCATATACAAGGACTCCTCAGAGATTACTGACCAGCCTACAACTAGTCACATATGTATCTGATGCCAACTCCTGTAAAAACAATCACGACCAAAGCAGTAATATATAGTATGTGATGCCTGCCACAGTGATTCACATAAGATAGATCACTTGTTGTCAGTTCCACCAAAGGAATTTACTGATGGACCCATTAAGATCACTGTGTCCTATGCCATCTAATAGACATTAGTGTGTTCAGATTCTCAGTGCTCTTGATGTGATACTCAGTATGTGTTGACTGTAAACACAGATGTCATCAAATGCTAGGCTACATCCAAAAAATAAGCAGGAAACCAAGGGGTTTACCAAGTTTCTTCATTTTTACAATCATTTAGCAGTTATTTGTGACATTTATTTTACGTCCAGTAGGCATCAGATAGTGTGCTGGGTGTGAGGGATGCAAGATTGAATAAACAAGGTCCCAGATTTTGAGAGATTTTGTCTAATGGAAGAAACTGGCCAGAGAATCAATTATTACAACACAATATTACAGAGGAATATCAGTGTATCCTGGGCTTGAAAAGAAGGGTTCGGAAGGGTTTGCTTTCCAAATCCCGAAAGAAAGAAAATCAAGGGGAGAGGGTAGGAAGTGCAAAGAATTTGGAAACGTGCTATTAAAGAGCTTACTTCAAAAATCACTGAGTCTTGAGTCTTCAAGACATTTTTTTAAAGTTTGCATTAAATCAAATTACTGGCTTCTAATTACTCACCCTTGTACAATGCCTACACATTAGGAAAATGCTAAAGTGAGTTGAAGCCTCCCCAAGCACAATTATTGGAAAATGATCAAATGGTAGAATGTGAAGGATTAACTGAACTTCTGCTTCTTTCTCAGTTTTTCCAAGTTTGTTAACAGGACCGTGCTCCTGATTTCCCCTCTGTAGGCGATGAGCTATATGGATTTCTGTGTATGCACTATGGGGTATTTAGCTGAATTATCAAGATGCACCATCTTTCTGGTCCTTTCAATTTATCATTTGAAAATAGACAGGCCTTGGGAAGTTTCCAGTATATGTGTCAGAGAGGCTTCAAATGCTTAGAGTTCTTTTTTCCAGTCCTTCCATTAGGACAGGTAAGTCATTATCACCTTCCCATCTGAAAAGTATACTTTAAGAGGTAATAAATAAATGGAGCTAGTATTCCAATGGCCCAGGCAAGGTTCTTTCTGTGTATAAAGTTATTAAAATTTTTAAAAAATGGTGAAGATACCAAATAGTTTCAAAAGCAGTGGGAAGGAGGGTTTCACATAACCAGAGAAGGTGTTAAGGATGTTCAGCCAAGACAAAAGTTTAAGGGCAAAGAGACAAAGGCATTTAAAGAACTAGAGGGTACAGTAGGAAGGAGATTGATTCTAGAGTGTCCAAGAAATTAGGCTCCGAGGGCCAGCAATTTGCTGAAACCTGAATGGTCTGCTACTGGGCCATCAAGACGATGCCAGAAAATCATTGCAACAAATCAGAATCACGAGAGAAGATTTTCCTGTCTTGGTGTATATAATGGGGTGTGAGACTAGTGAGATAGTCTTGTAAATACAATATTCTTTAAGAAATAACCTAAGATCTTCCTTCAAAAATCATCTCTCTCAGTCAAACTGCAAAATATATTACCATGTGTTCATTCACTGGGGCAGACTCTGACTTGTTCCAAAAATATTTACATCAGGAATTTCTACCTTTATAGAGAAGGGCATTACCATCAGCTCCTGGAGACCTGGTTAAAATGCAGACATGATTACAAGAACTCTTTCATGATCTCATCTGATCCCTCATAACAAGAATAGTGAAAGAGATGGATGAGTTATGATCGCTATTTTACAGATGAGGAAACTACACTTCCTAGAGAATGAATGGAAGTAATGCATATTAAAAGCTCATGAGACACTAGCGTGGATGGCTGAATGTTCTCATCATGGAGTTGTAGGCTTTTGCTGGGAGTCCCTGTGTAACTGCTGTAACTTGGGCACTGGAAAATTCTTTGAGAATGAAGGACCAGGTTCCTGAGGCTCTAGAGTCCTACTGGGCAAACACAAGATCACCAAGTATTTATTTACACTAGTCAAAAAAATACATTACCTTCTTTCCTAATCAACATGGAGAGTTAAAAGATATGGGAGTTTACTGTGCTAGTATGCCAGTAGTTTGCATGTTTTTTAAAAAAAAATAATATTTGCTATTGTTATCTCCGTTTTAAAAAAAAACAAAGAAAAATCAGTTTTCCAATGACATCATTTAAAAATAGACAAGCTACAAAATTGTGAAACGTAAGTCACAATCCAGAACACATAAGGAATTATAAATGAATTAGAGAAAAATAACCTAATAGAAAAGTATGCACTTAAAATTTGAAATTCCTCTAAAAATACCTGTTTATTAAATAAATATGACTGTATTAAACTTAAAACTGCGGGACAGTGCCATCTTTACAAAATCTTAGTACTGCAAAAGGAGGAAGTTAGGGTATTTGAAGGCTTTGCAGTTCTGGCTTTAATAGTTTAAGAAGATCTTTAAATAGGAAGAGTTCTGGACTGGAGAAAATTTGATACATAGTAATTTAGAAGTGCTAGAAATGGTGGATAAAGGCCTAAAGACAAGTCCTTTTATGTAGGCTGAGAAGAGAGTTTTTCAGTTGGCAAAGTTTTTGCTCAGATAACTTGGTATGCAAGAAATTCCTGAAGCTAATAGTGAAATTATGCTGACCAGGTCAACTCTTAAATTCTACTGAGCCATTTCAGCAGTTACAAAATATTTTCAGTTTCAGCTCCCCTCCTCCTCTGTCATCATTCTTGTCCCTAAGCTGACAGGGTAGATCATTGTTCTCTGGGGACCAAATTAATTCGGCTACATGCCATTGACTGAGGTGTTCTGGTCATGCACCAAGTTTCTGGGAATGGCCATTTCTTTTATAAATGTTAGGTGTTTCTCTTCTTTCTATTGGCTGATCATAGTTGAGTTGCTTGACATAAGAGGGGCTGGGAATGTGAAACAGTGGAGATTGGAAACATATACAAAGCACAAAGATAAAGTTGTGGTCAGTTTGCAGTTCACTTATAAGTCATTAGTCAAGGCTGCTAAAATGAAACTATTTTATTTTATTTTTTATTGTTATTTATGTCTTTTACATTTTGTATTCCCCTTGGGTAACCCACCACCAATTCACCCAGGACCCATCACTGTGGTCCCTTGTGCCCTTTTCTACTCCATTTTATGCCCTTATCCTCCCCTCCCTCTCTGAGTGTCTCTCTCTTATTTGGTTCCCCTATATTCCTCTTATAAGTGAAACCATTCGATATTTTTCTTTTTCTTTCTGGTTTATTTCACCGAGCATGATCCCTTCTAGTTCCATCCATGTCGCTGCGAATTGCATGTGTTTATTTTTTTTGAATGCTGAATAGTATTCCACTGTGTATATGTACCATATCTTCTTGATCCAATCATCTATATTTGGACATCTTGGTTGTTTCCATACCTCAGCTATTGTAAACAATGCTGCAATAAACATACGGGTGCATGTATCCTTTGGATTATTGTTTTTGTGTCCTTTGGGTAGATTCCCAGGAGTGGTATTGCCAGGTTGTATGGAAGCTCCATTGTTAGCAGTTTGAGTAATCGCCATACAGCTTTCCATAGAGGTTGGAGCAGTTTGACTTCTCACCAGCAATGTAAAAGAGTTCCTTTTTCTCCACATCCTCACCAGCATTTGTTGTTGCCTGTATTTTTAATGTGCTCCATCAAGTGAAACTCTTAAGAATCCACCTCTGAGGTGAAAACCTGAAGCAATATGTAGAATCAGACATAGGAGTATTAGCTAAATTATATATGCATTCTGCCATCCCCTCTTCTCTCTGTTGCACAGGTATTTAAAATAATATAACAAATGCCAAGATATAAACACATGTTCTCCCCCTTTGATGGGACATATTCTACTTTAAGTGTTCAAAACTGTATCTGCGATGCTGTTTTGAATCATGTGGTCAATCGCATGAACTCTTCAGGCATTTTCCAGTTCCCTTGTGTAGGGTAAATGAGTTAATCAGGCTTTTTACACCACTAGCTTCTGTGGCTATCACCTGTGGCCTGATTGTGTTAACACAGAAGGCATGTGAGTGTGGGGCACATGTTCCTGATTGTGGACACAGGAGCATGGGTGTGTGCCCAAGTGCAAATATGAACACCTATGCCTCGGAGGGAGGGGATAAAAAAGTAGCATCACCCTGGGGGAGAGGGGCTCACAGTGCTCTCTCCCTGCTGGCTTACGCTTAAACCCCTGTTTCCTATTAAATCCTGTGAAGATAATGCCAGCGTCTCCAAAATTCTCTTTTGAAATGTTAGAACCGATGGTGAGCCTACCTGACCTAGGATGGTTGCAAAACACCTTCTTAACAGATAAACCAAATAAATAAAGGACTCTCCCTACTTCTTCTGGAAGTTATGTAAGAAAGACATTTGAGGAAAAGTAGTTCAGAAATCAGCCTCAGTAGTTAAGTTTTGCATCTCAAACTGAGAACTATTTTTTATGCTTCTTGAATTATTGTCTAGAAAGCTCATTTGCTGAGAGACAGCCAAAGTGGATCAAGGATGATGTCGGGGTTAATCTAAAGGCAAGCATCAGTTTGCCAAGCTGATCGATCCCTGTCCATTTTTGCAGATAGTAACCAACTATTTGCTTAAACCATGTATTTAGGATTCTTGTAGCTGAAGGTACTTGGTACATACTCGAAAGGCGAATCAACATCCTGTGTCACATCTAAGAGTGAAATATTCCATGCCTTTCTTTTATGTGCTGAGGGAATTCAAGGGCACCCACTATCACTTCTACTAGTAATACAGTATGAGCCATGAGCTGTACTAATTACTTCATATCTTTACTCATTTAATCTTCACATTGGTCCTGTGAGGAAAAGACTGTTAATATTTTTGTTGAATAGAGAAAGTGAGGCAGAAAGAAAAAGTAATTTACTTATTCCACTTAATAGGGAGGTGGAATTGTACTAGGCAATCTGAAATTTCATTTCCGGGTCTGTAGGGTAAATGAAAGAGTTATCAGGTTTTTCTGCTCTCCCATCAATGATGGACCCCGTGGGCCTACACGCATGTCCGATGGCAGGCACCTAGAGTGGGGTGTGGGCCTATTTGAGTGGGCGCACCTGAGCCAGAGACGGGGCTTATAAGCGGCAACAGCAGCAGCGAACAGTGCGTGGAGCAGAGCACTGTTTGGGGTACAGCAGAGGGACCACAAGCCGCCACCAGAGAGCCAGAAAGAGGGAAGCTTTGCAGGGGGCAGGGAGGGCTGGCAGGCCTGCTGCTCCCCACCCCCAACCTGGCTGCCTCTCCATGAAAAATAATTAAAATCCTAAAAAGCAACCTAGGGCTCCAGAACTCCTTTCCTTTTGACCAGTCTGCCCTGCTCATTGAGAATCTGCGCCTGTGCTTTTCCTCTCCCCTAAACTCAGACCAGCTACATCACCACCCAGGGACTTGGGGATCCACCCCACCCTTCCCAAGCAGCTCCTGTGTGCACAGGGGGAAGACGGCACAGAAAGCAGAGGAGCGAAACCTGGTGTCTTTACTCAGGCCGCGCAGATCATGCGCACACGTGGCCTGGGGCAGGGGAGGAGCCCTACTGGTCCGCGCGCCTCAGCACCTGCGCAGGCCGCGGAAATCACTTGCGCCTGGGTCGGGCCTGCGCAGGGGGCTCTCTGGCAAGGAGCAGACCTCCATGCGCTGTGGCTTCCCCAGCTTGGTGCCCTGGCCTGCAGGGTCAAAGATGGGAGCCAGCAGCCAGGCAGCACTTTGTCCTTATAGTCTTTGCTGGGCCAAACCTGGGCAACACTTGGGAAGTTCCAAGAGTCAGCTCTGGACATGAAGTGGTTGAGCGTCCGGCTCGCCATGGCCGCCGCCTCCGGAAAGCCCTGCGCCAGGTCCTGCATAGTCAACTACAGTGCTGCTTGCTCCCAATGCCGTGTGCCTGGCTCTGCTTCTCATAGACCTTCACCTGATGGGCAATTCCTCGCACAACTGTGAGTATCTGAGTTGACAGTGGGGTCATGGCAAGGTGCAGATGGCTGCAGCAGTGCTCAGAGTCTTTGCCAACATCCCCACTCAGTGAAATGTTCTGGAACCCTTAGCCTGAAACTACCTTCTCATCTTCCTGGTAAGTGCAGACTCTATTCCTGCCTTGCTTAGTGTCTTCACAAAGGACTCGGATTTTTCCTTCTTCAGCAGGGCCCCTGCATCAGAAAGGAACCTAAGAATTTTGTTTCGTACTAATTTAGCTAGCTTTCTTTTGATTGGTGTTTTTGTGTTACCTGTTTTCCCACTCTTATACTGTTAAACTGTCTATTCTTTATATCGAAAGTATTAATGGTTATTTTGTGGGCGGCAAATCGTGTCTGCATTTTATCCTGTTTGACAATATCTCTTTGTAGTATTTAGACAATTTTCATTTAATGCTATTACTGATACAGCTGGATTTAAATCTGCCATTTTGCTGTTTATTTTCTATTTGTCCCATCTGTTCATGGATCCATTTCCCTTCTTTTCCTCCCTCCTTTGGGTTACTGGAGTTGTGTTGTGTTTGTTTTGTTTTTCATATGCCATTTTTTTACATAACAATGTATCCAGATGAGCAGAGTCTTGTTCTTATAACAGTTATTCTTCAACTGTGCAAACTTAATTGCCTGGGTAAAGAGAATGGCAAGAATAGTCTAAAGACAGTTTTATAGTTTAGTCTTACCTTCCAACACAAGGCTCTCCTGGAGTAAAAAGTTATGTTACTTATGTCATTTCAACTGTCAGCCCAAAGAGCTGACACAAGCGTTTCTCCACAAAGTGGGAGCCTTTCTCAGCTATGACTCCTGGGTAATATAGAGCACTGAAAATTAATGTAGCAGTATGAATTAACATGAAAGTGAGAAGTCTCAAAAATAGTGAACAAAGCCAGTTAATGAATACATTCAGTATAAAGTCATTTGTGTAAACTCAAGAAAACATAAACAGAAAAACTGTAAATAAAAACAGGATTGATGGAAGATAAAAGTTCATTCCTTATCCATTCCATAAGATAAAAGAGAAAGCTATGATAAGGAAGTGAAGAGAGCGTCAGAACACACCCCTTTGTTAAGGTGTATGGGCTACTCTTGGTTCTTCAGTTTATAAAGTTTGTATGCTTTTTTTTTTAAGTACCAGGAAAACAAAAATGCTAAATTTATAGAGTACTCAAAACACTGTCACAGTCTTCTCTTTTCTAATATGGTGTCGCCTGACATTCGATCAAAAGTGAATTGGGGCATTTTCAACTTGCTTCCACACTTAGTCATCAGTTTTATCTCTGCAAGATAAGAAGAGCATGTTTTTATGACCTATAAAGTTTCTAACAAATAAAATGCCTTGACTACATTTGAACCTGCTAAAGGTAGACTGCTCTTGGTTTCAATTAATTGTTATGTTCTAATTACTTATTTGTGATATTAAGACTTCAATTAGGTATAATCTTAAATAGATTTGAAATGATTTTCTGGTAGGTGATAGAAATAAAGGTCAAGAAGAACCTCTGTATTTTAGTTGGTGGTGGAAGAAGGTGAATGCTAACCTTTTCTTCCTATAAAAAGCTTTCCTTGAATTGGAAGATTTTCACATGTATAATTTTTGATGTTCTTTATGGACGATTTGCCTTGGTAAGGATTACAGGCTTCAGCATACTGGAAACTGAATTAACTCTCCTCTTTTTAATGTGGGAATTAATTAGTTTTCGATTTCTATCTATGTAGTTAACATTAACATTTGACACAGGAAAGATTTTTATAAGTATCTTTTTGGCACTTTTTCTATGATTTTTCTACAAGCCTACCTTTCCCCTCTTGGAGACACTGCTACACCCTTTAATCAAGGGTAGCATGTGTGGCATATAAAATCATGTACACGCAGCCTTTGGGAGTTGGAAATAATTGTTTAATGAACTTCAATTGCTTTGCCAGAGCACACAGCCTCTGACATTCTGCCTAGCCCCCATTTTCACTTCTTATTCCACTTAATCTGAAATCCTGACAGCATAGTCTTCTGTCTTCATACTATAGCCACAGGTCCAGACTGCTCATTTCCTAAAGATTTGGATTTACAAGAAACTTAGGGGCAAAGCTATTGCATCTGACTATCGTGGTAAATCCCCAAAGGCTCATGGCCTCCTTGAAACCCTCTTCAGATGCTAATATTCACACAAAGTGTCTGGCCCCAGCTGGCCTTCACCTGCAGCCCTGACGGGCAGGAGCCTCCAGAATGAGGTCCTGGTTTCCATAAAAATAGGAAGGGCACACATGGTAAATGGCAGAGATCTAGGATAAGCTATGAAATCATTTAAAGTCAGCTTCCAGTCAGTTAAAACTAATTGCTGTGAACACAAAGCCCAGGCAGGAACCCCTTGTTTTGGGGTTTTTTTTTTTTTTTTTTTTTTTTGGTAATTCACTTGAGATTGGGTTGCTTGAGTCCTCTGCTGAAGCCCACACCTAAAATTAAACGATGCCAATACATTTAAGATGCAGCAAGCATTGTTAATATTCAAGTATGTTTTAAGCACAGGAGAAATGTGCTACTTGGTAGTGTGGAAAAATATGAATGAGTCACTTAGAGCTGTCCTTGAGTTTCCTTGATTTTAAGGGCGAACCTTGTTCAAATATAGCGTGTTATTTATGCAAATCTTTTGGCTCATTTTCTGTTACTGTAGGGTGTAGTTTGTAGCCCATTCATTCCAGTGTCTGTGAAACAAGTTTTGTAAATAAAAAGTTCCTTAATTCACCAACATAGTCTAAGGCTCAGTAAGCAGAGTGCATACACATGAGTAGAGCCGCCTTTTATACCTTTTTTGAGAGAAGCACTATATGGCTTTTTCCCTGCCTGTCCCATTTCTTATTGTGGTTTAGTGTGGGGGGTACCTGTGGGAGAGCGCAGTGCTCTACCCCAGTTCTGCTCCCTCTACCCCATGTGGCCTCTTCCCCCTCTTTCTTTTCCTCCCTTTCATTTTTACCCATTTTCCCTTTTTTCTCCCTTGGGGATAAGTTAACATTTATGAAATTATATTAAATTTAAATACTTAATTTTTGAATATCCAGATTTTATAAGCTTTAGGAATAATCATGTTCTTGTTAATGGATTTTAGGCTTGAACATTTTATTCTATATCATCATCCAGTAAAAGAAGGAATATAATGAATAAATGAAGTAATATCAAATTTACTGAGTAAACAAAGATAAGTGAAAAAAATCCATAAATTCTAGCAGATTAAGATTAAACAACTCTTAAGTATCAGCTAAAAGAAATTTGACATTACTATCTTAAACCAAAAGTTTTTCATTTTTTTTTTTTTTGTTTTAACTGCTAGTCTTTACCCTAGTGTGGCATTAGCAAGACCTTACTTTATGAAAAAAAGTGAGGGATTCTGTAAAGTTGTATCTAGATTTTCTTGCTTGTTGGTTGTAAATTGAATTGTTGTGATTTTCCCCATCGAGATTCCAAACTTATTTTAAGATTGATCTTTAATAGGCTTCTTGTCCCCCAAGTACTCTATAATTCTGCAGTGGGCAGATTGCAAAAACAGGCGAGCCACTCTGGTAAAGTTGCCAATAATTTGGGGAAACAATGGAAAGTGGTAATATTATCAGTGCAAGTAGGTGGTGACTGAGTCCTGGGGCAAAGGAGTGAATTATACTTTAAGTGTTGAATATAATCAAAAATAATAATTGATTAGAGGAAAAAGCAATAAGGTTATATCAAGAGACAGCAGTGTCTTTGTCTGCAGGATAAAACTTCCATAAAAGTATGTTTGCAGTATAGACGTCATTTCTACTATCCTTCCCATGAAGGTGAAATAGATGTTCTTTTCCCCTATGCTCATGTGAAATATATGTGAAACCTTTGGACATTATTGTGGTATAAACCTGAAAGTAAGACTCAATACTATTGCCTTAACATTTGAAACCAGGTGGGCCTCAGCTAGCAGTGAGGTCCCCTGCTCTCATCAGAGACGCACTCCATCCAGCAGGAAAGCCTCCCCACCTAGCTCATCCAGACCAGCTGTTCTCCACCTGGTTGTCAAGATAATGGATTTCACTTCCCTGCCAGCTTTCGAAATGATCCATTCGCATGCTCCCCTGGGAGCCAGGGATCACCCCAATGCCTACTCTGAAGCCTGCTTCCCACAGCAGGTCCAGACTCTGTCCCCAAGTGCAACTTACAGTTGTCCCGTGGGGCTTGCAGTATCTTCCTCCTCCAGGAGGATTTGAATTCAGAGTTACCATCCATCAAAAGAAAAATGGACATATTTTCTGATTTTAATCAAATTAACTTTTTCTCGGCCGCCCATGCTCTTAAAAGAATAAGGAAGAACTACAGATGGGAAAAAAAATCTTAGCAACCTGCTATCCAATGAAGGACAAGTATCAAACCTCAATAGTACATAGTCAAATAACTCAACTAGAAAATGGGTCATAAATTCAAAGAGATATTTACTTAACATGTCCACATGACAAGCAACAGAAAATTATGAAGCAACATTTTTAGTAAAAGGCAAAATGATGGAATTAGAGGGGATCATACTCAGTGAAATAAGCCAGAAAGAAAGAGAAAAATATCGAATGGTTTCACTTATAACAGGACTATAGGGAGGCCGGGTGGGAGAGAGACAATCAGTGGGGGGTGGGGGGGAGGCGGAGGGAGGGAAGGGCACAAAATGGAATAGAAATTGGTGGTGGGCTACCCAAGGGGAATACAAAATGTAAAAGACATAAATAACAATAAAAATATATATTTAAAAAAAAAGGCAAAATGAAACCATAACATGTAAGGTACACATACCTATCAGAATCATAAAGTATTGACATCAAATACTAATAGTATATAGAGAAACTCACTTATACTTTACTGGCAGGGAGATAAAATGGTGTAGCTACTTGGAAGGATAATTTGATAGTTTATTTTAAAAAGACATGGAATTACCATGTGACCCAGTAATTATACTTCTGGCAGTTTACGTCATGAAAATAA
Source organism: Scalopus aquaticus (assembly GCA_004024925.1). Lineage (NCBI taxonomy): Eukaryota > Metazoa > Chordata > Mammalia > Eulipotyphla > Talpidae > Scalopus > Scalopus aquaticus. The sequence goes on from PVIJ01004810.1 coordinate 13,136, forward strand.
AAAAAATATGTTTACGAAAATCTGATAACATCCATAGCTTCTTTTTGATTATAGTAAGAACTTGGAACAACCTAGATATTCTTTCGTGGGTAAATTGTTAAAACTGCAAACTGTGGTGCATTCATACCCTAAAATATTACTCAGCAATAAAAAGGAACACATTATAGATACAGAAAGCTACTTTAGATGGATACTCAGAGAATCTTCCTCAACAAAAATATCAATCCCAAAATGGAATCAAGGTATGATTCCACTTTTTCCACCTTTCAAGAAAGAACAAAATTATTGAAATGGAGGACAGATGAGTGGTTGCAGGAATGACAGATGGGGTGGGGGTGGAGGGGTGTGGAGTGTAGGGGAGGTACAAGGTAGGTGTGACTATCAGGGCAGGATGAACAATATTATGATGGAAATATTCTGACTCTTGATTGGATCATTGTCAATGTCTTGGTTGTGCCATTGTACTATAGATTTGGAGGATGTCATTGTTAGAAGCAGCAGGTAAAGGGGCTCCTAGGGTGCTCTTTTTTCCAACTTTGTAGGAATATGCTATTATCTCAGAATGAAGTTTAAAGTGATTACAAAAATCTGGCTTGTGTCTTCCCAGTTTGACCTGTTATTTTCACACACGCTACTATGATTTCACAAAGGAGCCTGTGACGTTGCAGGGCAGTCTCCACTGCGTCATTCAGTCCCCAGGTATAGATTTTTCATGAGCTGTTTGTAGTTGTCTTTGCTAACTGTTTTAAGCTCTTGTTTCTTGTGGTTCCTTGGATAAGTTGGTGCTATTTTTCTTACAAAAGATGGGCTCTTGATGAGCCCATGATGATTCCACAAAACATCACATGTTAGAGGAAAAAACAGCACTGTGTTCACAGGGGCAGACATCACACCTTCAAGCCACAGGACTGCATCCCCGTGGGGAGTAACGAGGTTGATTTGAGAGCATAGTTTAATAGTAATAATAAATAGAAAGTTCAGAGAAGTGGAACTTAAAAGCCTATTCATCATATCAGTAAACACTGTTCACATTTAAAAGGGGCCTCATGTTTTTGCCCATTAAGTGCACACAAGTGATCCTGGTAGCTTTTGATTTATCACCTCATCTTTCAGCCTTCCCTTTTCTTTAAATCTATAGCAAGTTCAAATCCCAAATCAATATGCGTGGTGTTGTACTGAATTTAAGGTGAGCAGCAAAAAGAATAATCATCATGAGACACAATTTTATAATTTTTCACTGAATGACAGGCTAGTGATAACATGGTATACGTTTTTCTTTTTGTTTTCTCCTCTAAAATTGAGCACCATGAATTTCAAAGCTAGTCCCAATGGTAACAGAAGAATCATTTGGCACAGTGGGTCTCCTTTTATGCCATTTCAGGCTTCTATGACTTGATTTATGCTGTTTCCTTCCCCCAGGGTTCCTATTGTCCATTCTTCCTTGGCTACCTACAATTTATAATTATCTCAGTTAAAGTATCTCAAATTAATTATTCTTTCTTCCTCCAGGAAGTCTTCCTTAACTGCTTCAGGATGAGATAGGTTCCTTCTCTTTCTCTTAGTACCTTGGCTTACTTGTATCAGAGACTTGACATATTGTATGTAAATAATTCCCATGAAGCTAAGCACCTTGAAAAGAGGAGTTATGGTTTGTCCATTTTTAGCCCCAGTACTTTACACATGCTCAGTAAATGATAATGAAATCTGGGAAGTAATGAAATGTTTATGTAGTACAAAAAAGTGCCAACAGATCATGTGAGAAAAGTTGATGAGTATATTACAGTTTTAGTGTAGGGATTACAGTTTGAGGTCAGAAGATAGCAGTAGATGTGCTTTACTGGATGTTTTCCCTACCCGAGCTTTTCTGAATGTGGAGAGTGGCTTTCATATTGTCATTATTACTACCAGGTTGCAAGTCCTCGAGAACAGGAGACTCTGTTGTTTCTTTTCAAATCAGTTCAAACAGTGTCTTTGCTCCCAGCTTTGATTTTTTGCCTGTAATGGACTGCTACAAGTAGGTCTATGAATCAATGTGTCCAAATTGTATTTCTTAGAGACAATTTAAATACCTTCTAGAAAGATTTTGAGAATTTTGTACCTTTACCACATTTCTTTGCTCTTATAAATGTTGGCACTATAATTTTTAAAAAATGTATGGGTGAAAATTATAATTTTCATTCATGTTTAATAAATATGGCTTAGATATTAGTGCATGTCTTAGAGTCAAACACACATGGATTCGAAACCCAGATCCATGGTTTGAAGCTGTGTGAACTCAGGAGGTTTATTTAATGCCTCATTTCTAAAGTGGAATAAATAAATGGTATTCATTTTGTAGCAAGATTGAAGAATCACTGGATAATGTGTTTAAATTTTAAGTATAACCTGACACAATGTATCATTCATAATATGTTAGCTTGAATTTAATATGAATATTAGTCTTTCATTACCAGTGAGGTAGAGCATTTTACTAAGTCTGTCAAAAATGGATGTTTTTGCTTTTGTATATTATCTTTTCTTGTCCCTTATTCATTTGTGGAAATTTCCCTTGTTGAGTTGTAAAAGATAGATGTTTACCATAAAGATAGCAAATCTTTTATGTATTCAAGTATTTTAACCTAATATTTAAATGTTTTTTTTTCATTCATTATGGTATCTTATCCCACCTCTCTTAGTCTTTTCACTAAACTTTGCCACCAAAGCTTGTATTTATGGGGTTTTGTGCATGTGTTTTGCACAGAGCTGTGTTGGAGAAAGAAGAGACGTACAGTTGCACCCTTTGCTGTCGTGTGTGTTACGAATATCTGAACTTGTGGCTTTTTTTTTTTAAATAAATATATCTTTTTATTGTTATTTATGTCTTTTACATTTTGTATTCCCCTTGGGTAGCCCACCACCAATTCACCCGTGATCCATCTCCATGGTCCCTTGTGTTCTTTTCTATTCCAGTTTGTGCCCTTTTCCTTCCCTCCCTCCGCCTCCCTCCCCCCCACCCCCACTGATTGTCTCTCTCCCACCCGGCCTCCCTATAGTCCCGTTATAAGTGAAACCATTCGATATTTTTCTCTTTCTTTCTGGCTTATTTCACTGAGTATGATCCCCTCTAATTCCATCCATGTCGCTGCAAATTGCATGTGTGTATCTTCTTTCCATGCTGAATAGTATTCCATTGTGTATATGTACCACATCTTCTTTATCCAATCATCTATATTTGGACATCTGGGTTGCTTCCATACCTTTGCTATTGTGAACAGTGCAGCAGTGAACATACGGGTGCATGTATCCTTTCGGATTAGTGTTTTTGTATCCTTTGGGTAAATTCCCAAAAGTGGGATTGCTGGGTCGCATGGAAGCTCCATGTTTAGCAGTCTGAGGAATCACCATACAGCCTTCCATAGTGGTTGGACCAGTTCACATTCCCACCAGCAGTGTAGAAGAGTTCCTTTTTCTCCACATCCTTTCCAGCATTTGTTGTTGAACTTGTGGCTTTTAAGCTTACTTCCCAATTTCTTTCTAACAGTGATGCAGAGTGGCTAATTTTGTTTTCCAGTTTCAAAATCCTATGAGTAAATATTTTTAAACATACATTTCCTTCAGAACGCTGATGTTCTTCTGATGTGGATTAAGAAAACAATTCCCTTGCTCTCCTCTCATATTTTCATTACATTCCCTCAACTGGGTCTTGCATTCCCCTATTCAGTCCTCTGTTTAGCTTCTTCATAAATTAAACATCCTGTATTCTGTTGGGTTGGAAGAAACATCCCACTGTTGAAGGGATCTAGTGATTTAACTGCTTTGTGAACAACCTTTAACTCCATCATGACCTTCAGAGGTAGTTGATGCCACTGTTTCTGGACAGAGTAAACCAGGTTGGTTATTGATTTGCTTTTCCCATTGCTAGGCTTGAATTTAGCTTTCTGGGGTTTATATCCTAAATATATATTTCTTTATTATAGTTTTAGCACTATTTTGTGAGGAAGAAAAATGACACATGTGGGTTTTGAACAGTCTCTTCAGTTCTTTAAATTCTATTTTAATAGTGATAGGTGGTATATAACCTTTACCTTTGATAACTGTGGTGCTTGTTTTCTTGTTTACTGTAGGAGACTTGTGTATGTGTTATAGGAAATGAAACTTGGCTTTACATCAAACTTGTAGTATGTAATCAAGTGATGATTATAATGTCAGGTGTTAAAGGAAAAAATCAAATTCTCTTGAATTGAGGAATAGCACCTCGTCTCCCCCTTTAAATACAGTGAAAGTTACAAAATTCACTAAAATATTTTAAGACTTCCTCTAAAAAACAATATTGTCTGCTTTCATTTGGTTTCCTAGAATTTATTAGTTTCTGACAAGATAATCTCCTTCACACCCACACCCCTTCTCCCAGTCTATAAAGAATTCATTCTCAAAAAAGAACCCTATTAATTGTTGCTGGGAATGTCCATCAATGTAGGTACTATGACAGCAGCATGGAGGCGCCTCAAAAAATTAAAAATAGAACTACCATATGATCCAGAAGTTCTGCTTCCAGGTATCTATATGAAGAGTATAAAGACTTTGATAATTTGAAAAGATATATTCACCCCATAGTCACTGCAGCATTAGTCATAATACCCACATAATGGAAACAAATTAAATGCCCAGTGATGGAAGAATGGGTAAAGATAATCTATATATACACAATGGAATACTACTCAGCTATAAAAAAGATGAAGTCTTGCCATTTGGGATAGCATGGATGGATCTTGTGGGGATTATGCTAAGTAAAATAAGTCAGGAAGAGAAAGACAAATATTGTATGATTTCACTTGTGGAATATTAGATAAAGAGCAAAAGGAAACCAAGACAAACCTAGATTCTGACAAAAGAATGGGATAACTACCAGAGGAACAGGGTGTGAGGGTGGGAGTTGCTATTAGAGAAGTTTATTAGATGGTGATGGGTGATAACTAGATCTTTGGTGTGGTGGGCATATTATGTATATACATAAGTTGAGGTGTGAAGCTGTGCTCCTAAGACTTACACAGCATTATAAATCAATGTCACTTCACTAAAAAAAAAAAAAAAAGTTAATATTTAAGGAGGTCTTGAGGGACAGTCCCACATGTGAGATACAATTCTTGTTTTGCTCATGGGCTCTACTGAAATATGAAATTATTTTTAAAAGTTTTTTTTTTGGTAAATCATTATTTACTGAGTTCTTAATGTGGCAAATTATATTTGAAAGTTTATCTTAAAGTAAATGTTGACTGAGCTCTTTCTCTTTATGCAATATTGTGGTTGGTGTTTGGAGGATACAAAAATAAGACATTGTCCCTGTCATTAAGGATTAGGATTTAATTGAGTAACAAAGTAGCCACAATAAAGACTTAACTAACAATTCCATTGCCAAATGAAGATATGGTGTGAGTTCAGGTAGAGTGAGCTCATCAGTGCTGTTAGCAGGCATTTATGTGGCATCTGTTATATGTGGGGCATACTTCTCAGTATATTGCAATAAATCTATGCTGTGGGGACCTATTATGTCCATTTTAAAGATGAAGAAACTGATACAGAGATAGGCTAAATAATTTAAAGACACACAATTGCAGCAAAGCCTAGAATTGAACCCAGATTAGCAACATGATAGAACATCATGAAGTGCCAGTAATGTGAATTGGAACATGAAGGATGTTAATTGCTAGAAAGATAAAGAAAATTAATCAGGATGACAAGTCCAGCTTCACATGAGTCAGCATGTGAGAGTAAGAGATGCAAAATTGAAGATCTCTTCAGTCTTGCAAGAGCTGAGCTATTATCTTAAGTATAAAGTGAGTGTATCACTTATTTTTCAAACTGACTACTTAGGAGATAGAAAATGACTGCTCACTGGATGTGGTGTTTAGATGTACAGCAATGCTGTGATCGCTCCATGCAATCCTGGACTCATGGTCATCCTAAGTTGTGCCTCTCACTCAAACAGTAAAGGAGCCTTCAGATCCTTAAATTGGTTCTGGTGGTGATAATTATGTGACCAGGGTTGGGAACTCCATATCCAGCTGACTGTGCAAAATGTATAAGAGAAAAATAAGTGTTAACTCTCCCCTCAGGGTTTGGCTCAGAGTCTGTACTCCAATGTAATTATCTTTGACAATCTGACCTCCTAGACTTTGGTCTTTGCCTTCTCAGACCTGTTTGTCTTCCCTCACTTTTCTTGCATTAATGAACTTGTGCAGACGCAGACTCTGACCTGCTTGAATTTATGCAATAAACATGATCATTTGGGGTATGTCAACAACTGTGGAATCTGACCTACACACTGTTTGACTTATGGAACTTGCCAGGCTCTTCCTGCAAAGCCAAAATTCTGTCTTTTGTGTAGTTTTAGCTACTCTTAGCTGGATATGGCTCTTTACCACCTAACAAAGTGATGCTGTTTTAATCTAGTGTAGTTACAGAGCAAAAGTTGAAGTTCTTCATTGAGTGAGAACATTTCCTGTTGGTAGGGGCAGGGTTAGGAGAGTGGGTTATTAATGGATTTTCAGCAGAAAAATGACAAGATGAAAGTAAAATAGATCTACTGGGATATTTAAATTTCAATGGGCTCTGAGGACAGTAAAACCAGCTAGGTGGACACATAATTGTCCATAAAGTCTTAGATGTTATTTTTAAGGTGGGAGCAAGGTGATGCAAGATAAATAGGTAGAAGAAATAATTTAAAAGGAGAATCCTCAGAACACAGTGAATTTCCAAAAGCTGGGATGTGACATGGGGTTGCTTGGATTCAGTGACTGCTCCTGTTGGTTTTGTGTTAGACTGGGTAAGGGAGAAAGTACTTGTGTTTTTTCTTTTGTTCTTCCAAGAAACGCAGGCTAGAATGTTTATTTTCTTTCTTTTCTAATATCTATAAACTGCTTTTTATTCAGGATCATCTCCTTCAGAGCCAATGGGGCATCAGTTTTTCATCTTTAGGATTTTCAGGGCTAGAGCTGGCTGGCATGAGAAAGTGCATCAAGTGGTCACTTTCTCAGCTTAGCGAAGACGGAATTGTGTTTCTGTAATGTTTTGTATTACCCCAGGTTAGGAACTAGAGAATTTTGTATGAGATTTGGAAGGTAGAAGCAGCAGACAGTTTTTTTTTTTTTTTAATTTATGCTCTAAAGGTTGGTACGGAGCTGTGACAGCTTGCCTGTATTATTGCTGATCTGTAGAACACCTTGTTGGTGTTGGGTAGCATATGGTAGTCAGGTATCTCTAGAACCAAGCCTTTAAGTGACTAATGACTAAGAATATAGCATGGAGTAACAGTGAAAGTAAGGAGTATAATGGGGTTAGTTGGGTACTTTTAAGTGGGGTGGAGAAAGAAAATTTGGACCTCTGTGCTTTAATTTTCAACTCAATGACTGGGCAGAAACCAGGAAGCTCCAAGACTGTCCTAAAGGAAACTTTATCTCCTGTAGTCTCAGGGCTGAGATTTCTCAATAATAAATCTGGATCATAAATCTGCACATGACTAAATTACAACACAAACTGAATTTCAGATCTTAGTGTCTCTGGTGTTAAAGTTAATTTTTTTTGGAAGAAGTATTATACTGAAAACTGAGTCTGTGGACACAGAATCCAATGCAACTGGGGATATTGGACCCCTAAAGTTTATTGAGACTCTTTTACCAGTAGAAACAACTTTTCATTGCTTCTTTTCCTGTCCGAGGAGAGTTTTTATCCTTTTGTCTAAAAAGCCTGAAATGGACCCTAAAGCTATTTTCCTTCCTGGGAACTACTGTTCCTCCTTAGCCTTTCATTGCTTCTAGATCTGTAGACAAACTCAAGTCCAGGAAATTCTTTTGAGAGGACAGAGCACAAAATATAACCTAGGAAAGGTACAATACAAGAGAAATGTTAGGTTTTGTCAATTTATGCTATTATAGTAACTTGGAGTAAAATATAGGAATGGATCCCTAAGAATGATGTAGAATAATAGAAGGAATAAAATATTGACTTTTGGTGAATGTGTTGATATGTTTTATTAAGCAGTAATTTTATATTCATTGTGTTAACAACTTGGAGTCTGTAAAAGTTTGGTTGAAACCTGCACCTTAGTTGAAATGCTCACCTAAAAACTAAATGAGGTAGAAATGCCACAACTTCCTTAATTTGTGGTAGAGGAAGATATCTAAAAATGTACAGAGATGGGGACTGGAAGAATGCAGTTCTCATTAGATCTGCTCCTCTGTCCCCTAAACTATGCTCCCCAAGCAGATCCAGAAGACATCTTCGACAAAGCTGTGATAAAAACATTCATGAGAAGATTATCTTTTAAGAATTCTTTGATGGCTACTCTGAGTTCCTGCCAGTAACAGGAATGAACCTGGAAGAGAACCTGAACACAGAATGCGAATGCAGCTGGTCAACACCTTGATTCAGCCTCAGCAGAGAAGCTGGCCACCTTGTGCCAGATCTGCCCTGCAGAACTGCCAGCTAAGAAATGGATTTTGTTTTAAGCCAATAAATATGTGATAATTTGTTCTGCAGCAATAGAAAACCAATACAAGTATCAAAGACCAAGCAGAGACCACTAAAATTGCCTCTTCCTATCCAAAGAATTAAGTAATTATCATAAGACCACCATGTTCCTAAGGGGATTACAGAATCATTATCCATCAAGGCCTTGAAAGATGCATGGAGATACTAACCCCACTCTTTTCAGCTAACCTTTTGGCCTGTGACTAAAACAGATGGATCTTGAAGAATAACTGTGGATTATTGTAAATTTAATTGGATTATGACTCCAATTGCACCTGTTGGTCCAGATGTGATTTCATTACTATGGCAAATCGACATGTCCCATGTCATCTGGCATGCTGTTATTTACCTGGCAAATACTTTTCCCCCTGTATTAGTAAAGGCCACCAGAAGTAATTTCCCTCAGCTGGAATTGTCAGCAAAATCTTTACTATTTTAACTAAGGGCTATGCCAACTCTCTAGTCCTCTGTCATAATTTAGGCTATAATGATCCTGATTACCTAGTCTACAAGATATGAATATATATTCTATATATTTTTTATCCCCTCTCCCATTTCTTGACCATATAACTTAATATGTGTTAATAGTATTTAACCTCATATCTCACTAGTTACTGCATATCAAATGTGAATATGGGTGTGCCGTAACACAGGAGGCTTGGACAATCTTAACAATTAATAGAAGACTTTTCTTTTGGGGAAAGCATGTTTTAAGTTTTGTGATGGGTAGTTGCAGAAAGTTAGGTAAAGGATATTTTTCTATTTGGATGTTAAGTATGCTTAAAAGAGATGTATAAGGAGTATACATCTGATAAGGATGTATAAGCTGATAAGGAGTAAATTCTAGTGGCTATGCATTCTTTCAAATTAGTTAAGCTAAGATTCTCTTTTTAACAAGTCCCTTTCCTACACACCGCTGTATTAAAGTCAGTCACAAGAGGAATTGTGCTGTATTTTAGAAAATGGAAATAAAGCAGCAGCCAAGTTTTTGTGTTCGAAAGGTTGGTGAAGGTGCCAGGAGCTGTGCAGCTCACATGTTGTGTGGCTGATCTGCTTGCTCAACTGATGAACGTGGGTGTCACCCGGGCCTGCCACGTCTGGCTCCTGGCATGTGTCCTCCTCCAGCTTCTCCATGCCCTGGCCAGGTATGTGTGCAGGTCCTCGGTGGAGAGCAAGGTCACCTGAAGATCGCCCACATCGCCGGAGTGGGGCGCAGTGAAATATGGATGCAGGTTCCAGTTGGTCTACATAGATTGCACTGGATTCTGTGGCATCCAGTTTGTCCATGTGAATTCTGCTTTTTGTTTGTTTTCTCCACTTCCTTCCTGACTACTGACCTGGTTAGCTGGAGTGACTGCAACGCGAAACCGGGCTCAGAGGTGAGAGCCTTTCACAGGTATCTCCGCCAACTCGTGTGCAAAATACGCAGGTGAAATTGAAGTCTGCATGTTCAGGGCCAATTCCAGGCGTGGTTAAGGAATCTCCCTTCATCTCCTGTTGGGGTTAAGGCCTTGGAAGTAAGTCTGAAGCGGATGTTGCTGACAGGAAATGGGAAGATTTGAGAAATGATGATAACTTCAGTAGATTAAAGCACTTCAAATATTTTACATCTACAAGTTAATAGCTAAAACCCACATTGTTCACTATTGGCTGATGCTGGGAAGCTGACTCATTACTTTGAGAGCTGCTAAATAAAAGAAACTCAAAAATTTTATCCTGACTTTCCTATATAAACTCTACCATTGGTTAAGTAAATAGTAATATAAGAAAAAATTGATAGAATACTTTCTCTGAGACAACCAGTAAATGAAAAAGAAATGATAGATTTAGAATATGACCATTTTGCAGCCCCTAAAGAATTAAGAGATAGGCGTTCATTATTAACAGCTGGCATTACAAAAAGAGGATCTGTCTTGATGAAATATACACTACCAGCTGTTAATTTTCTAGCTAAACGTACGTAGTTCATATCAACTTACCAACTATCAATTTGCAGTAAATAATAGTAAATTTATAAATTATTCATGTATAAAAGCTAAAAATCATTGTAATGTGGAAAAGTAATTTTATAAAAATTTATCAATGGTAAATTTATAAACAAATGAATTGAAAAAAATGGAGAAACATAAAACTGAATGAACTTAGTAATATAGTTATATGAAAAATCTGAGAGACTATAGAACAAGTTGAATTTCTTGAAGAAATAAAACACAAATAGACATTGAGGAAACCTCCGGCTTAAAAGTAGCTATTTAAGTTACTTAAATAATTGGCTTGTATAATTAAAATGAATAAATGGTATGACATATAAATTATATTTTCTAAAGTGGCTTTTAAAATGAGGATTTAAAAGTCATATTAAGGATTGGATCTTATTTAGAACCTATTTCAATCAGACAGCAACTGAACATTGATGTGTAAGACACATATATTCAAACATTTACAAGGTATTTGAAATTAACAAGTTATTTAAATTTTTACCTTTTTGGTAATTATATTGTTGTCATTTAAAAAAAGAACACATTTCTTGTAGGGTTATATACTGAAAAATGAAAATGAAGTTTTATCTCCAGAATTTTTTTTTAACTTTTTTTTTTTAAACATTTAGTTTATTTATACACACAAGCTGGGGTACAGGCCAGAGGCGTGGGGCAGTGAGAGGGCTCACCAGAGACAGAGCGGGTAGCAAAACAGGCAGATCTGAAATACACTGCTGAGGGGAGCAGCAGGCGAGGCAGGAGAGGTCTGTTGCACCATGTGGGATTCTCCCCGGCCAGGCGTTGAACTCTTGTCGCCGCTGCTGACAGCTCCACAGTGCAGCGCTTAACCGCTGCGCCACCAGGGCGGCCCTATCTCCAGAATTTCAAGAGTATGTACTGAAAGTGTGTTTTGCAGTTCTGGAATGTCTTGGGAGAGTGGGTGTGCAAAATGGTATTGATCTGGATAAAAGCTATTTAAGGAGGAAGGTTCCTTTTCTGGAACTTAAAGGCTTCACAGGGTTCCTCAGATGTAGCCTGAAATTTCACTATCACACCAGTAGGCAGAGTGTTGTTGCTGCTCGGCCAGCTCAATTTTGATGTACCTGGCGCCCTCTGCCCTCAAGGCACTAATCCCACCTGTTAATGGAAAGGTCCATTGCTAGCTCAGAAAAGTATTTAAGAAATCATACCCACATATCACTCCCAATAGAGACAGATCAAATACAGAGGAGAGAATATAAACTTAATATTTATTTAGAATCACCTTATTTCCTCTCTGAAGCATTTTCCAAATTTGGGTAATTGCTAGGCTATTCTAAGTCACTTAAATCTCACAAATGTGTTTTGAAATTTGTTCTAAATAGAATGCAAATTTTGTTAGGGGACATTTATTCCTTCAAAGATTGAAAAAATATATTTTAATGTACTTGGTTGATGCATGATTGGAACTGTATAACTGCGACTGAGTTTATATCAAAGAAGTAGGTAATTTTATGATCATTAATAATGGTTGTAGCTTTGCAGGCCAAGACAATGATATGGGTAATTGAATCTCATGCTTCAGAGCACAAAGTGATTGCCATAAAGAAGTCAGGGGGAAATGTCTTGCCCCATGTAGAGTATTATACTGTATATTTGGATACTCAGGTAGAGGGAGCTGAAGAAAGATCACCTCTTCCTGAGGCTTGAAGGATTTTTGTGTAGAAGAACATCTCATCAGATAAAACAATGGCATTGGTTCTGCATAAAGAGTTATCCTTTCTTTCAGCTTCCATGTTAAGGAGCACTGTAGACAGGGTCATGCCAGGCCTATAGTCAGCAGTGTGTCCTCTTCTTTGCTGAATAGGCAAGGAAAGAGTGGCCTGCAAGATACAGAGGGAAAGGAGGAAGGGAGTAGAGGGAGGGCAGAGGGTGGCAGGGAGAAGAACACCTTCAGAGTGATAGCTCCAGAGAGAACGGAGAAATAGACCGAACCAAAAGGCACTGGCACTGCTGGATAGAAGCAAGACTAAGATAGTTGGTTGTTTTAAAAAAGACCCACTAGTAGCCAATTCTCATGAAACAACATCTTACCTTTGACTCCTTACAGCGAAGAATGGCAGCAATAGATACTGTCTTGGCATCTTGGCAGCAATAGATACACTATCTTGGCATCTTTTCATTAGGAAATATGACCGTTTTTCCTTCTTTGAAAGACCAGCAGCCGTGTTTGCACATACTCCATTTACTCAGACACTCTTGGAGTTTGACCTGTGGCTTTGTGCTCCAGGAAGGAAAAGTATGGAGGGGTCATTCCCTATATGGCATTATTCACTTCTTCCTGCAATAGATGAGCAGGCTTCCAGTAGCAAGCCAACCTGGGCCACAGATACAAGCCACATTGTTGAATCAGGTTCATCACGAACAGAGGACATTTTGACCTTCCTGACATAACGTTGAGATCCTTGGCTTTCAGAGAAGTTTTCTTTCTCTGCCCTCTGGAATTTATCTATAAATCTGAGTACCTATTATATTTGACATATCTAGATTGCATATGGCTGATATTTAATGCTAACCACTAGGAGCTAGTAAATATAGTGGTGTCCTCACCATCCCAGGAATTGTAGATAATCTTTCATGTCTTACTCTTGATTAAGAGAAAAGGTGACGGGCCTTTTATGACCCGAGACATCTCTGTGAGGATCATAAGCTGCTCCTCTTAACTGGAAAGAGACCCTGGTCTCTAGAGCTAATCATTGGCTCATCAGGGTTCAAACGGTAGCTTCCTGTTCATCCTGGCCCATATGTTAACTTTCTGTCAAAGCGCTGGCTTACCACAGTATCTTCTTTCTTTCTTGCCTTCTCAAAGCAAAGTGTGATGGATGGAGTCCTATATTATGAGGGGCATACCTGTCAGGTCAAATTATTTAAACCTCGGTTTTTCATCTGACATAATACAGTTGAAACTGGAGATTACTTAGGATCCCTTTAAGATTTATTTATTTTTTAAAGATTTATTTATGCATGCATGAAAGCTGGGGTGTAGTTCAGAAATGGGGGCAGTGAGAGGATTCACCAGAGACAGAGTGGGGAGCAGAACAGGCAGATCAACTGAAGTACACTGCTGAGGGGAATAGTAGGCGAGATAGGCGAGGTCTGCTGCGCCTTGTGGGAAGATCCCTGGCTGGGGATAGAACTCGTGCTGCTGTGGCTGTGGACAACTTCATAGTGCTGAGACTTAACCCATTGTGACACCAGGGAGGCCCATCCCTTTGAGATGTAAAAGATAAAGCATTTTTCTAAGATGCTGTTGTTAGTTTATTCAGTTTACTTGACTCCCTTCTCTAAAGTCCTACAGCAGTTTCTCAGTTGATTCACTAATTGCTATATAAAAATCATTTTGCTGTAAATCAGTTGTGTACTCCTCCAGTTGCAGAGACATGTCTTCTGCATCCTCACAGTGCCTGCATGCACAGCTCTTCTCATCCCTTTCTCCTTTCTCTGGGCCTGGGAACTCCTGGTGCCATGTCCTCTTCCTCAGTTCTAACAATCTGATGTTTAGTAAGTGCTTTACAGATTACAGCATTGACTTACTAGATTAGAACATCTGGTTCTCATCTGAATGCTAAGAATTAAGTATTGTAGTTATCCCCATTTTTGTATACGAGGAAGCTGATTCTCAAAAAATCAGAAATTCTCCCCCCCAACCCCCCAAAAAATCTGCTGACCTTTTTTAGTAGGACTTTAGTAGAACTTGATTGTGCCTCTTAAAAGTTGTGCTTTAGCCATGTGTCTTTCCTTATGGTAAAAGAAAATAAGAACAAATATGAGAGAAAAACAAGAGATAGGATATTAAGGAAGCTTCACTGTTTGTCAAGCTGTGACTAAGTGGAAGCAGTGCTGTAAACTGCATGCAGGCAGGGATTTTTATTGAACGCTTATAAATCGTGGACGGAATGTATGAAGCACTTAAGACTACATCTCAAAGTTTACACAACATTCCTACCCTTGAGGTAATGTCACTAGAACTGGATAATAGCATTTGAATCTATAATCAACACAAGTGTGAATGTGACAATGCTTCATTTATCTCATGACCTCCATTGTGGAGAGTACAGATGAGCACCCCACAAAAGACAGATGGTTTCTGAGAGACCAGAATAACAAAAATTAAATGCCCTGAAGGTCACATACTTTTAATATAAAGTGTTTTTCAGGTCCTGACTCAGAACCTACCTGCCACACTTAGCTTTGCTGTCTTTATCACATCCTCGATTAGTGGGGTTTCCCACTCACAGCAGAGTAGAAATAAATAGGATATGGAAGCTCTAGGAAGCACTGGTAGAAGCAGGTAGGGTGGTCAGTGAGAGGCCAGAGTTGATTGTGTGACAGAAGATGATATGAAAACAAAACAAAACAAAACACAAAGTACATCAAAACTGCAGTAGTTCTGAGCCACTCATAGTGAAAGGGCATTGATGTTTGAACCCCATGAAACTTGTGGGAGCTACAGTGACTTCACCCACTCACTTGTCCATCCAGTCATTCACTAAGTCAGCAAGTTTTTCTGTCCAGACACTGTTGCAAATCTCATGGGAAGATGGTAATCCTTGGTCCTTGTGGTGCTCAGGGTCTATTGGGTAAGAAGTAAGTGAAGCAAGAATTACAAGAAAGTAAGGGAAAGTGCTAAGTAAAAGAAGAATGTAGTGTCATGAATGTTCTGGATGCCTTGGGACGCACCTGACCCTGCTGGTGGAGAAGGGGAAGGAAGGAGTTGGGGAAACGGGTAGCATAGTGTGTTGTCAAGAAAGGAAATAAATCAGGCAGTGCATTAGCACCAACATGGCAAAGAGGATTCTTCAACCAAGCCATGTGACAGTTTCTAACCAGTGCAAATAGCTAAATAGGACAGGCAGAACGTGATGTGGGAGGTGAAACTTTTCTCAGTATATATCTCAATGTCTTCTAGGATTTGTATTTCCAAAGTCCTTGAGCCAAGAGAAAGCAACTATGTTAATAGAGATTTGTATCTTTTTGAGAGTTCTTTCTGAATAGAATTGGTCACCTGGGTAGTATGATTTGAAAATATCTTTAACAGTAGTTCTGCCTCCATGTCTGAAATCCCAGTGGTAATGATTCTTTAGCAAATTGAAATCCTTTTTCAGAGTAAAACTACTCTATAGTAGTTTTAACATATTAATCTAAGAGTGGTAGTTAACACCCCTGCTAATTTAATTTGTTAGCTGGAGGTAATGAAATGACTAGCATGCACATTTTGGTCGAGGTGTGTATGTGTTGATGGGAAGTGTTAGGAAAGAAAAGGTAGAGTTTTTTTTTTTTTTTTTTTTAATCAGGGATGCTGCTAGCTTCCAGTAGAGCTTCTGAGAAAGATAAGGACTTGGGGATGACTAGTAGAAAAGGCCCAGGAATCAGAGAAAAGAGAAGGTGTGTTCGCTTTTTCATGGCATGAGTCCAGTTTGATTCAGTTCACCACAGGCCACAACTCTCCTAGCCTTTACGTCATCATCAAAGGTGAAAGAGAGAGTCACAGAAACTCATTGCAACCCCTTCTAATGCACACATAATCTATGAAGGGGAGGCTGTTAGCTCTCATTCTTCCATTAAACATCATGTTCGAAGCCCTCAGTAATGCAATAAAGCAAGAAAAAAAATGACTTACAAATAGAAATGGAAGAAGTAAAATAATTCATAGGCAACAATAATTATCTCTGTAAAATTATAGAATCCACAAAAATACTACACAGTAAGTAATTTTAGCAGTGTTTTAGAATATAATATCAATGTCCCCAACTGGGGACATGTAGCATTAAGCAATAATTTAGCAAAAAGCAACCTGAAACTGGTGATATTAAAACTCCATTTCACTTACAACAGCTACAAAAAGTGATATATTTAGTGCTAATTTTACAAAATGTGTTGAGTTTACATAGTGACAATAGCTAATAACTGATTGAAATATCTGATAACAAATTAAATGGAGAGAGGTTATTTTTATTCATTGGTAATCTCAATATAGTAAAGATGCCATTTTCCCCAACTTGATCTTTAAGTATGACAAATGAGCATCAAAATCACAATGAGAATTTTTAGACATGGAAAGGTGATTCTAAAATTTATATGGAAAGCTCAATAAACTATACTAGCTCAAATAATTTTTAAAATTAATGATGTTGAAGGACATACATTCTCAGATATTAAGAATTGTTAGAATTTCAGTAACCAGATGGTGTGGCAGTTGTGAAAGACAAATTACTGAAACAGAAATTACACAAATAAACTTATGCATACATAGTTAATTGATATTTGCTAAGGATAGAAAATTCAGGGGAGAAAAATTATCTTTCTTAAAAGGGTGATGAAAACTCTGGGAAAGTAAAATTGACTTCACACCTTTTACAAAAATTGAATCAAAGATTGAAATGTAAAATTCAAAACTATAAGACTGAGAAAGTATTATGATCTTGAGCTAAGCAAAAAGTTCTCAGAAATAACGAAAGCGTTATCTACAAAAGAAAAATATGATCAGAATTATTAGCTATTGCTCATCAGAATTAAAAGCTATTGCTCTGTGAAAGACAATCTGAAAAGGATGAAAAGACAAGTGGGAGAAATATTTACAATTATATCTGACAAAAGACTTGTATCATTATATTTCAAGAACTCTCAAGACTCAATAAGGTATCAGAACACGCAAGAAAATGTTGGGCAAAAAAATATTAACAGACATTTTACCAAAGAGGTTATTCATATGGCAAATAAGCACAAGAAAATAAGCTCTGCATAGTCATCAGAGAAATATATTAAAACCGCAATACATTGTACCTGTGAGAATGAGTTAACAAATAAGACCTTATCAAGTGTTTGCAAGGATGAGGAGAAACTGGAATTTGCAGACGTTACAGCTAAAGAGAATGTCAAATTGTGCAGCTATTCTGGAAAATAACTTGGTAATTTCTTATAAAGTCAAATGCACACCGTATAATCCCACAACCCCATTCTTGGGTATACAGACTAGAGAAGTGGGTATATAGACCAGAGAAGTGAAAAATCTATGTTTGAACAGAAAACATACCCAACATCCTTGAGCAACTTATTATCACACTAAGTGCAAGCAACCAAGATGACCCAGGTGTCCTTTAAGGACTGAATGGAGAAACAAATTATGACTCATTAAGTGGAATGTTCCTCTACAATGCAAAGAAATGGACTATTGGTACACACAATGTGTGTAATTCCAAAGGCGTTATGCTGAGTGGAACAACTTATGTTTCCATTTATATCACATTCTTGAAAAGACAAAATATCCAGGACAGATGCGGATCAGTGGATACCAGGTAGAGTTCAAGATGGGGAAATGTTGGACTACAAATGAGCAACATGAGTGAGATTTGGGGGTGATTGAACTTTTCTCTATGCACATTGTGATAATAGTTACATGAATATATCCAGAGAACTGTACATCCAAAGGAGTGGATTTTATTGAATGAAAATTTAGAAATATATTTTATCTAGCATACCTGTGTGTGTGTGCAGGGGCATCAGGACTACCATCATGTGGCCTTAAGATGGCTCTTCATTTCTCTTGCAATAAGAACATTCCACAATAAAAGTTACTTTGTGAAGAAAAGTTGATTACAGTGACAATACCTCAAGGTAAAACGAAATGTGCAGCTATGGAAATGAGTTTTTATTGAAGAATAAAATGCCATGTGTCCTGGACTTCAGGTAGGAATGGCTGTGTCTGTTGTTTCGTCAGGCCGCGGTAACTGGCATAGAGCCAGGAAGGCAGCAGGCCCCTGATGCCCGTGTTACCCCCCATCAGTCAAGGGCCGAGTGAGCACAGCCCTGCCGGTGGTGGGAGCGGCGGGCCAAGGCCTTGGCACAGGCTGCACAGGACCTGCTCAGCTGGCTGCTCCCCTGGAACTGCGTGCAGCGCCTTCAGTCTCCTGCCTCTCACTTTCTGCTCTGCATTCTCGTCTCTTAAAGCCTACTCGTTGCTTAAGGTTCAGATTTTCTGTCTTCCAAAAAGCTTTCTGTGGATCCTCTGCCCGCTTTGACTTGTTTGTTTGAATGCTGATAATTGCATTCTGAGGTCCTTTGTCAGGTATTCTCTGTGACATAGACATATCTTCAAAAGTCAAGGAAAACCCTTGAGTAGAGCCTAATTCAATAGGGTGTCATGTTCTTTTCTGAACCCTTTCTAGTACCTACATTGACCTAATACACCCAGATGTCATATCAGAACTGGCACAATGAGGGGCTTCATGGCCTCACTTCTGAGTTGACACGTTCTGCTGAAGGTGAGGGCTGCTTATGTAAGGGGTCAAAGTGCAGGTGATCCTGTGCTGAACTAGAGTCAGCACAAGAATTTGCACAGCAACCTCCGCTCATCCACAAGCCCGTTCACAAACAAGCCCATTACCCCAGCATGACCAAAAGAAATAAAAGGAAGGAGATTCTTTTACTCGAAATGTGAAAAAGTTAGATTGTGCTGAGTCCCTCACAAGAAGAAAAAACTGGTTAGACCATTAATGGAATTAATTAATAGATTTCATTTCCAGTGAGGAGAAAAGTACAGTTTTCCCCTAAGTTTTGCTTTCTCCTTCAGACAGTGCTTCTAATAAAAAAGGTTTACTATCATCAAATTGATTTAATCAGTGGATTTAAATGGTGCTTGACATTGAACCTAGTGATTATGACTTTGCTGTATTTATGTGTTTAGCACACTTGCACGTGGCAGGCTTATTAAACACAGCAAATAATTTGCAACAAAGTCAAGGAGTCTGTGCAAGCTGAAAAAAATCCTAGGGCACTGCTCCCTCTCTCCTGCCCACCTGAGAGCCAGGCTTTTCCCAAGGCTCAGAGTACAGGGGTTACATGCATTTATAAGGTGGGCTGAGCAGTTTCCATGAACTTCAAGCAATATAAGCTGGCTTTACTTATTTTTTCTTTCATCAAGAATACATTCCTTAGGGTATTTTAAGGTATTATGATTGGGAGAGGAGAAAGATACAGATAGCTCTGAGCTTGCCAAGCTCCTGTTAGGTTCGAGAAAGAATAACGGTGAGAAGTAACCAGAGCAATGGGGGCTCCACTGACCCTAACCATACTCTCTTCCGTTCCCTCCCCTCACTGCAGCCTTCCCTGTGACCCCAGCTTATGCATGAAGATTGGTTCCCTGAACTCACTGCTGTCTTGAATTGTTTTATAGTTTTATTGTTTTTTTGAATTTTTTAAAAAAAGATTTATTTATTTATGCAAATAAGCTGGGGTGTAGGCCAGAGTTGTGGGGTGGTGAGAGGATTCACCAGAGACAGAGTGGGGAGCAGAACAGGTAGATGGACTGAAACACACTGCTGAGGGGAGCAGCGGGCGAGGCAGGAGAGGTCTGCTGCGCCATGTGGGGAGCTGCCCGGCCGGGGTTTGAACTCGTGCTGCAGTGGCTGCCAATAGCTTCACAGGGCCGCGCCCTCTTGTCACTAGAGAGGCCCTAGAATTGTTTTCTTAGCCTTGTTTTTCTTGGTTCTGGATGCACACTGCACACTACAGTCTTTTTTGGGTGTCTCTCCCGGCCCATGTTGTAGTGAGAGCACTCAATGGGTGCCCAGGAAGCACACTGCTTGTTTCCTAAAGAAAAGTGCTTGCCTGTTTCTCCAGCATTGGCATAAGTAGAGAGTGTAGCAGATACTCAAAATGGTAATTTCTTGCCATTCAGAAAAGAAATACACTTTCTCTAGCTTGACCGGAGGTGCTGTCCTTTTGACCTACAGCGTTTTCACAGTTGTTTTAAATAGAACATAACTGTCACTTTTGACTCCCTGAAATATTGTACTTCCACTGACTTTATTGGCTTTGCTTAGTTTTAATGGGAATATAAGCAACTGTGAAATATCCAATAATTTCGGCTCCATATATATGCAAAAGCCACATCACCCCACACTGTTAACAGCATACAGTCCTCTGCTGCATCAGGGGTATCTCATAGCTCACCCCTCCTGAAGAAGTGCTGCTTCTGAGGTTCTTTGCAATCTCTCATTAATGTAGAAGGTAACAAACAGGATTCAGTTGTACTTGGGGATTCTAATGGTGGTGGGTACCCCACTTTGGTTTGTGATATGGACTGAATGTTTAGTAAAGAAGCCCCTGATACTTTCTGTTCATCTTTCCCTTTCTGCGTGGATAATTGTCTCCTAAGCTGTCCTGTCAGGATGTGACACCTCTTTGGCGGCAGCCATTATGTTGTCCTGATTGCAGCCAGCCCAGCGGCACAGCTGTCACCCAGAGTGAATGATGCTGTGACGAATGCCTGTCCTTCATGACACCCCTGCACTGAGACTAGCCAGCCCCAGAGGTCCCCATACCTCTGGCCTGTTTAATATAGGAGTAAATTTTACAGTGTTTTGAATTGTGATTGTCTGTGTCTTGAAGCTGCAAGCATCAGTGATACAGTGGTTAGGTGAGATTGGTTATTAGAGCTTCTACTTTACCTATCTCAAAGGGTTCTTGTGAGAATTTGATAAAAGACCTATTTTTCTTAATAACTACTGACTTGGAACCAAGGTGAAAAGGAACAGTACTAGACAGTGGAGATGCAGTGGTAAATAAGATATTTCCCTGCCCTCATACAGCTTATTCTAAGAAAGAAACAGTATTAAATAATGATCCACATAATTATTGTTTTAATAATATATAAGTTTCTTGAAGAAAGAGTAGAAGGAAAAATGCAAGAATATAAATAATAATAACTAATTTGGTGCTTTTGTCCTAGAAGATTTCCCTAGAGATGTGATATTTTATGTAAGATCTGAAGAAGAGAAAATGTTGACTCTGAAAGCTTTAGGGTATTCCAGGTGGAGACAAAGTGTATACATGGAATCTGGGAAGATTAAAGGAGGAAGAGAGTCAGCCTGGCTGGAACAAAGTGAGAGAGGAGGAACATGCCTCGTTATATGCAAAGGGTCTATTAAGTAATTGGCACTTAGTGTGAGTTCAGTAATAGTAGCTAATACTATTAATACAACATGAGAGGAATTATTTTACTAAGAACTACAGGATAAAATTGAAAATTGCTTTTAAGAGGTTTGGATGATTAAAGAATGTAGCATTCATTGTAGATTATTAAGAAAGAGCCGACTGGGCGGGAGCATTGCTGCTCTTTGATGCACGTGACATTCTAAATGCAGCACGTTCAGGGCCACTGCCAGAGCCTTAACTCTGTGCCAGCTCCACAGCAGGTCAGCCAGAAACTTGCTGATCCCGCCGCTGCTTGCTTCTCTTGGCTTACTGGTCTTGTTCTGCGACGTCGCTTCCAACCTTACAGGCCAGGTCCCCGGAAGGATGCCGTCACTTATGAGGACACAGCAGCCCCTTTGCTTTTGCAAACTCGCAATGTAGGTGATTTGTGATGTGACACCAATACTTTCCTGCCTCAGAAATAGATCCTTTCTACAAGCTTGTGAGTCCCACATGTGATATAAAAAATGTCCTGGTAGTAAGCAGAAAGCAGCAGAATACGCAGGAGGAGGGAGTAAAGGGGGTGGCTTGTAGGTGGGAGGGGGAGTTCATGTTTATTTTGGGAGGTCTTTACATATTCAGAGCATTTTTTTTTTTAAAGTTTAGTGTGAGAATCTATCGCTCTGTTTTTGGTGCTGGAAGGTACCAAAAATGTAAAGCGATGGAGTGTTAATTTTTAATAAATCCTCAGGAATAAATGCAATAGCTCATCCATGAAGGATGACTGTGTTTCACTTATGAAGAGACCTTGATAATATATTAATGAGCAGCATAATGCTTACCCTTCAAGGGTGACATGCTCCATATATATGCAAAAGCCACATCACCCCACACTGAACTTTGGATATTGTCCAAATGTCCTTCCTCCATCCTGGGAATGTGCCTCTCGTTTCTGTTTGCTAGGTGCTTGCTCCAGCACTGCTTAGGCATAAATAATAGTGTCTGGAGGTTAAAGAATCTAACTATGTTCTGCTGATTGATCAATTAATCAATTTCCATTGATTACCAGAATGTTCTATTAATTCCATTATGATGTCTAAAGGGGAATCCATAGCAATTAAACAAAAGGACATTTGATAGTTTTTGTAGTAATTGAATTTGTAAATTTACTAGCTTTCAGTTGTTTACTTCCAATGTAAGTCATTAATATTTCATGTTACTCTTTTAAATGGGAAAATGCTTATGGGATCATTTTAATCAAGGAGCAGATACTGGTTTGAAATAAAACCTCTAAAAGTCCTGAGTTTGTAATTGGGTAATACCTTTATTATCAACAATGATACATTCTGATTATATTAGTATTTCTCGGAAGTCTCATTCCCTGACACAAAAGACACCGGGGTCCATGCCTAGATGTCAGCTCAGGAAGAGAGACGATGGTGTAATGAAATAATTAAATACCAGCTGAAATAATGCTGGTGGTAATAGCAAGCATGAAGTGGGCATGGGGGTCTCAAGACTTCGGGGGCTTCCCTAGGTAAGCAGAGAAGATGAGAGCAGATTTGGTGTGAGGCAAGGAGGAAGAAGGGGATGTTGAAAGACAATAATAAATGAGCAGCCTGTGGGTCTGGGCTGGGACAGGGATGCTTAGAATTCCAGAGTTTGTGGTATGGACGGTATGGACAGAGGCTTCTCTGCCCCAACAGCAAGGATAGAGGTAGGCTGGACTCCAAAGGTCTTCTAATGTGGAATATGGAAGAAAGTCCTTTATCTTGCTGATAACTCATGAATGCTGAGGACCCAAAGGACAACATGAAAGGGCCTATGGCCTAGGCCATAAGAATCCATCCCTTTGGAAGGGATGCCTGTGAGACCTAAAGAGCAGGGTCAACAGTCAAACAGTGCCGCGTATATGAGGCCAAAACCAGAAAAGAAATGAGAGGGCTGTTTTTTCGGCGGTGAGGAAATCAGTTGAACTCCTGAGAGACAGGGTGTCCTGATTTATTTAACTTGTTCCGTTCCCAGCATTGCACATCCTTGTGAGTTCTTGTTAATGTAATATGGATGTGGCCCCATTGAAGAGAAAGTGCACAGGCGGTGAGAGGGAGAGAGGATCTGTCTGAGTCCATTCAGGCTGCTGTAATCAAACATCACAGACAGGCAGGGGGAGGGGATTATAAACAATAGGAACTTGTACCTCACAGTTCTGTGGGCTGGAAGTCTTAAGATCAGGGTGCCAGCATGGCCCAGTTCTGGTGAGGCCCCCTTCCAGGTTACACACCTCCTCCTTTCCATGGTTTCATCACATGGTGAAAGGCCGAGAGGCTCTTGCGGGCTGCTTTATAAGGCCCTGATCCTTGGGCCACCTCCTAAGTCCTTCACCTTGAGGATTAGGGCCCAGCATGGGAATATGGGGGCTCATTCACACCATACAAGGATCCAGGTACATTAAATAAGTTGAAATGGCTTGTTTTGTTTTTGGTTTTGATTTCCAAAATTATCTTAAATTTCTGCCTGTAAAATCTGCCTTAAAGGGCAATATTGCTGAATTTCTACCTGGATCATTCCACAGAATTCTACAATTAGAAAAGATTTAGGACATGTATGCTGCTATTATATATGGCCTGAATGATTCTTAATTGTCCAACCAACAAATATCTTATAATTTCTAATTTTTACAGTATATCGAGGATAGGGAGGTGTGTAAAGTTTTGGGGTTTTTTAATTGCTCTCATTACAGGGTGGGGAATGAGTTGAGGAGAAATGCTGCCAAATTTTACCAGATTTTGTATGATTTTCTATGAGTCAGCTCATGTTTATCTTTAATACAAGGTGGCATAGAAAAGACTCTAGCAGATATTTCAAGCACTGCTTGTGATATTTTTATATTATTATCAAGTAGTTTTAGTCACGATACATTCACCTGTGTAAGTACCTTTTTAAACAATTTTTTTTTTTTCAAATAAGAATTATTTGTGGCTGATACTTTTTCTGGTTTGGCCAGAAAAATAATGAAAGTTTCTAGGTGACAAAAGGCAATTGCCTTGATCTTTTAAAGATTGTTCCAAACTTTGGATTCTTTTCTGAAAATGTATCACAATGATATGAAGGTGAAATAGTTAGCACCAGAGAAAAAGTGTGGAGAATCGGAACACACCAGCTTGTCACTGCTTCAGCTCTAGTCCTGTCTCATTAACTGGTTTGGGCTTCTTTACCTTTCTGGACCTCCCTTTTCTCACCAGCTAAAGTGTGTAGCTATGCTAGGTCAGCTTTTAGGCCATTCCCAGTTCTCACCATCTAAAGGTAGTGCATATGACAGCATTGTCTCATAGAAAGACATTTTGTGGGGCCTCCCTGGTGGCACAACGGGTGAAGTTGCAGCATTATGAAGCTGTCCAGAGCCACTGCAGCACGAGTTCGATCCCCGGCCAGGGAGTTTCCCACATGGTGCAGAGGACCTCTCCTGTCTCTGCTGCTGCTCTTCTCGGCAGCGTATTTCAGTTGCACTGCCTGTCCTGCCCCCCACTCTGTCTCTGGTGAATCCTCTCATTCCCCTTCCCCTGCCTCTGGCCTACACCCCAGCTTGTATGCATAAATAAATAAATCTTTAAAAAAAAAGGAAAGATATTTTGTGAACCACATATACAATTAAAAATAATAGCCATGCTAGGAAAAAGAAACAGTTAATTTTAATAATACGTATGTTGCTTATCAAAAATACTAACTTGTAATTTGAGCAACTGAAAGTTATTAATGAGTTATCGCACATTCTTTTTCTCATGCAGTCTTAGTACTCCACTTATTACAGCCATCTCACTAGCAACTTTTCGAGCACTCACTAATTATATTGGGCTAGAAGCTACTGTATTAATGCAGCACCTGTCAGTAACATTCAGCTAGAGAAAAAAATTTATTAGATGGAAAGAAGACTTTCTCAGCAACGTGTGCAGCAGATGAAAAGATTGTTCAGGCAGTAGTTGGAAAAGGAGCTAATTATTAATAATTAATTAATGGATTTGACTAAGTTCTCTGTAGCCTGGTGATTTGGCTATACAGTCATAAGGTCAAGAATTTACTTCCTGTTGAGTCACTCTTGTGCTTCTTTGTGCATAAGAACTGTTGATAATCTTAATCCCAGTAGAGGATCAAAGTCAGGTAAGAATGGCTTTGTATGGGACCCAAAATAGAGAAGCAGTGCACATTCTTGTATTTCCCCTTATGCCTTTTTCATTCCACCACCCACTGTCAGGATTTTGGCCTCTGAACACCCCCCTCTGTCCTATTACAACTTGTCCCTGATCCATTGTTTACATATAGTCAAAGTGGATAAAATTTTATGACAG
This sequence comes from Scalopus aquaticus, assembly GCA_004024925.1. Taxonomy (NCBI): domain Eukaryota; kingdom Metazoa; phylum Chordata; class Mammalia; order Eulipotyphla; family Talpidae; genus Scalopus; species Scalopus aquaticus. The sequence continues at coordinate 38,916 of PVIJ01004810.1, forward strand.
GATTTTGCAAATTTTTTTATCATAGTTTAACCCACTATCAATGCCTCTGCTCACCCTTATTGGAAAATCTCCTTGTAACCCATTCAAACTCCTGAAAGAATGAGGAGCTAGTTAGTGACAGTTGTGCCTTCTGAACCCCGTGGGGACCCTCCTTCCGCCAGCTGTGTCTACTCTGGTCTCTGACTGGCACCATGTCAATGCTGTGGCTATTTCCCTCGGCTTCCATTTAGGCTAGCTGTTCTTGAGATGCAGAATTGCCTCTTCTCCCTCTATGTTTTTTTCCCTTTCAAGAAGATTATGTTCTCTTTCAACCATCATTTGCTAGTATTTCTGCCAAGTCCCAGTAGCATTCACTGGGTTTCATTGGGTTAAATGTCTCCATTTTATTTATTACCCATACTACTTCCATTGCCATAGACACTTTCAAGTTGTCAGATTTGCCCTTTGATTCTCTTTCCTGTTACTTCCTTTTATGAATTACTTGGCGTCTCCTCCACTGTTTCTTTTTCTTCCCTATTTAATACCTCACGACCTCAAGGGCAGCATTTTATACTGCAAGCTGGGCATTTCCTCTCTCTTTTCTCAAATTTCAGTTGAAATCTCTCTTTATCATGTTAGCAAGCTTCCTTGAAAACATTCTTCTCAGGTGCCATGAGGTAAACTCTGTCCCTTGCCGAGAGCATTTCATTTTGGTGTTAGGAGTCATGATCTGGACCCCCTCCCCCCCCACACCCACACACAACCATAGCCTTTTCTTTGGCACCATCTCTGTTGCCAGCAGTTCACATCTCATACCCCTAGTTGATTCTAAAGTCATAAACTTTAAATGAAGAAAGAGATAAAAAACACTTCTAGGGCCTCCCTGGTGGCGCAGCGGTTGAGCGCTGCGCTGTGGAGCTGTCGGCAGCGTGCGATGCGAGTTCCACGCCCAGCCAGGGAGAACCCCACATGGTGTGGCAGACCTCTCCTGCCTCGCCCGCTGCTCCCCTCAGCAGGGTGTTTCTGATCTGATGCCTGTTCTGCACTCACCCCCCAACCCCCCCCGCTCTGTCTCTGGTGAACCGTCTCTCCACCCCACGCCTCTGGCCTGTACCCCAGCTTGTATGTATAGGTAAATAAATCTTAAAAGAAAAAGAAAAAGAAAAAAAAACAACACTTCTAGACTTAAGCCCTTTTGTTTTTCAATTATAATACTTTGTAGAAATGACAGATACCTGTCCCATTTTTAGTAAGCCAATTTGATCTCATATCATTTGTACATTGTACAGATCTCTGTTGTAATGACAGTTGAGTCAAAGAGATTACAACATGAATATACTGGAAATATTGTTCACAATGAATGATTATTAGGTGTAGATTTCACATGGGTAAGAACTGAAGCTGGAGTATGCTTACATGTGCAGTTAGTCAAATCCAACCCTGAGCTGAATCTAATCTCCTTTACTTATTTTTAAAGTTATCTAAATATCATTTAAAGATAACTTATGCCTGGAGTTAGACTTTAACAAATACATTTGGTGGACATGAAGAGGTTGTGGTCAGGAAAGCTAGATTGTGGGTGGTTACATGAACCTCCATGGAGGAAAAAGTATCTGAATCAAGAAAGTTGCCAGTTACAGTGGGTCAGATGAAGCCATTAGATTTGAATTCGGGAAGAGAACTGTGGGTCATCCAGAACGAGGCAGGACAGAAATTGTATGAGTTCAGTGTTCCTGTAGGCACCTGTGCAACCAGGAAAGAAGTGGGGACACTATGAAATACTGAAATAGTTTTATCATTATGGAACAAAGAATTCTTGGGGAATTTATGAAGGGGAATTTGTTTGCTTCTTGGGTGGATGTCAGCCTCTGAAATTCTGATCTATCAGTGATGGGGAAGAGTTCTAAATAGTAACTGGAAAAAAAGAAAAGAAAGAAAAACACCACATCGGTGTCATTATGTGAACAGATACTTCTACTGTCATTAAAGCTACAAGGAAAATAATAATGAACAAGAACTGCAGGTAGTTTCTGAACCCTGGGAAACATCAGGAACAGGTTCCTACCTAGGTCCTCAAGAGGGAATGCAGACTGCCAATCACATTTAGAAAAGCTTTTCCAGATCTCCCTGCTCCCAGATTATATAGCATTTGCTTATGTTTCTTTTTGTTATGCAGAATTTTTAAAACATTCACATAACTGTGTCATTAGAACTTACCTAAAGGTAGGAGATGAGAAAAAGACCTTTTTTGAGTAGCTAATTGTCCCAACACTTGGTATTAACAAATTTACATTTTCCTAATAGATTTGAGATGTATGTTATTTTACACAAAAATTACAAACTCATTTTGTCCATTTCTAGAATTTTCAGTCAGTGTCCTTGATTTTTTATTTGTTCATGAATCAAAATTATGCCATTTTAATTGCACAGGTTTTACATTGTTACAGTCTTGCTCTGTTTAGACTACTGTAACAAAATACCACAGATTACATGGTTTACGAATATTAGACATGTATCTCTCACAGTTCTGAATGCTGGGTGGTCTAAGAGCAAGGTGCCATCAGGTTCAGTGTCCTGTGAGAACTCACTCCTGGTTCCCAGAGGACTGTATTCTCACTGTCCTCGTAAGACAGAAGGGGGAAGGAAGCCCTCTGGAGTCTTTTATGATAAAGAGAACTAATCCTATTCATAAGGTTCTACCCTCAGGGCTTAACCACCTTCGGAGGACTCCATCCCTAATATACCCCCAATACCCATTGTGGGTTAGGATTTCAGTGTATGAACTTGGGGGAACACAAACATTCTGTCTCTAGCCTATTGTTTTACTTTTCCAGAGTTTCCACAGCTCTTCTTGAATATTGTTATTATTTTACCTTTATAAATGACTTGTTTCTAACTATTAAAAAACTTGTGGTATTTTTAATGGGATAGTGCTAACATTGTCTATTAACTTTGAGATAACTGGCATTACTATGATACTTATTCTCCTATAGTGATAACATTTTTATTCATGTTTCATTTATCATTATGTGTTAATTTATACTTATTAAAACTGTGAATGTTCAGATAGTACCACTACCTGCAAGGCTCATAACCTAGTTATGAAACAAAAAACATCATTTTCTTCCTTTGGCTTATTCTGGAAGGCTCACCAAGTTACAGAAACATTTTTATTTCCTTCTTCCATCTTTGACTTTGTGGGAGACATGTTACTCATATGTTACAAAATTTTAAACAAAAGTTCTAAAAACTTTGGATTGTGTCACTCTGACCTTTACTTATATCTGACCTTGACTCTCTTGCCTCCCTATTATAAGAACCCTTGTGATTAAATTGGGTCCACTTGGGTAATTTTCCCATAGCAAAATTGTTATCAAATAATGCAAAGCCTTATTGCCATGTAAGTTACATATTCACAGATTCTGAGAATGAGGACATAGACATCATTGGATTGCTGTTATTCTGCTCACCACAATCTTCTCTTCCCTAAAGATCCATCTCCATCCCATATGCCAGATCCACTCAACCTATTTGAAGGTCACTGATGTTCTCAACTGATTATAGCTCTAACTCAAAGTCCACACATTCTTCTAAAAATTGTCATCTCAAAGTCCCCAATTTCATCATCTGATTCATCTAAATCAGGCCTGTGTGGCCTTTGGGTCTGATCCATATCACTGAAAAATTATTCTCTCTTTGTGAACTTGTAACACTTGCAAATAGGTCATCTATATTCAAAATGTAATGATGAGACAGACTCAGGATGGCATTTTTAGATTTTCTCTTTCAAAAAGGGAGAAAATAAAAGGAAAAAAGGAATCATCAGCCCAGGAAATTTTGTGATCCACCTGGGCAAACTCCATTAGACTTGAAGGCAAGAGTAAATTGTCTGTAGCTTAGGACTCTGACTGCTGAGCTCAAGGCCACCCTTAGTATTAGTCTTCCTTTTACATGAAGGGAGGCACATATTTTCAGCTGAATAGTTTTCAGCATTTAGGAATTCCAACCAGTACTTAATGACCTTTCATTTTGTTCTCTCTATCTCTTGATCCAAGCTGGTATGTTTCTGTTGGTATAAAATTCTCAAGGGCCTTATAGGTCTCTCATGTATGTCATGGCGATTTCCTCCATTAGGAAACATACCTTGGACAATCCTATTTCCCTTCTGACTTCTGCTGAGTTGGCTCAGGATATCTGTGAGTGATAAGCCTTCCTACATAGACATTCAGTGTCATGGGTGGATCTTGAATTATGATAAATGAAAGAAGCCAGATTCATTCATATGATATCCTGAAAAAGACAAAACTAGAGGAGTGGAGAACAGATCAGTGGGTGCTGAAGTTTGCTGGACAGAAAATTTGACTGAAAAAGGTAGCACACAGGAAACTTGGAGGTGGGCAGTGCTGCTGGAATTGTCTGCATCTTGAATGTTTTAGGAGTTCATACAATTCTAAGTTTGTTGAAACTCAGATCTTAATAGCATGAAGGGTGCAATTTGCTGTGTCTAAATGAAAACAACCACAACAAAATAGAAGTGGAAGAAGGGAAGAGTTCATATTAGATGACTTCATTTTCTTATAAAAGTTCCAGACTTTCCAGAGAGAAAGTGAATAGAAGAGGAAAATAAGCTTGTTTTGGGAACAATAATTTTTCATAATCCGTTCTTTCTTTCCAAGAGGACAGATCCTATATGAGAATTAGGTGCTCATGTTTGAAGTTTCCCTATAATAAGCTCAGCTTCAAAATTGAACCTTCATTCTGCAACTCTAACTTAGGATTCGTGAAAACTAGACTTAAACTCTCCTCTTGAAATGGATAGCATTTGTTGACCTTTAATTCATTAATAATAGACTAATTTGGATACTGTATTCTGAATTTTTTGAAGATAAGAGCTAGTTTTTCCTCAAAGTTCCTCATAATCCCCTGCTAATTTTGCAGACACTCAGTATATCTACACTGACTGAATACATCTGTCAACAAACATTCTCACTTAGAAATGCAAATATCCTAGGGCTTTGAGAATTTTTTTGTGATTTTTTTTCTTCATACTGTTATATTTTGCATGTTTTCTACAATAGGTGTGAATTACTTTTATAATTAGAAAAAGCAATAAAAGTTATTTTGCAAATGCAAATGCATATGGGAGGGTTGTTTCAACCTTATTGCTTTTCTTGAAACAATTGAGTCAAATTGCATTGGGGGAAGGGTTCATAGGGAAGGTTGTTGGGGAAGTAACATTTCTTTTGAGGTGGGTCTTACATCAGCTGGAGAACATTAGAGGTTTGATGAGAGTTAGGACAGAGATGCAGTAAGGGAGGTGGGAGGAAAGGGACCAGAATGAACTTTCATATTTTGAAATACTTTCTCTGGCACTAATTTTGTTTTTTTAGGTTTCCTGACTGACTTGATTCTGTGCCGTGGGAGCAGAAATCCAGGAAACCTCTTATTAGCTGGAACAATATTTTCTATCCCAAAGTCGAGGAGCTAAGGTTAAACAGTGCAACATTGTTCAGCTTTGCAGGGAAGTGAGGAAATAAGAAAAGTGTAGACAGTTTCTCATAAGCTGTTTTACTAATTTTTGACATTTTTATATGACTTCCTCTCAATTTTTATGAGAATTTATTATTTACTTTATAGCATGATAATGAAAGATGAGTACAATAAATCTTTAAAGATTTTTCTAGTCCTTGAAATTCAGAGTCTGGGCTTGGCTGCCTCAGGCTGCCTGCAGCTCCGTGATGGCAGGGGCTAGACCGTTGTCTTCATCCCTGAGCCTCACCACCCTGTTCCTGGCACTGTGTCCAGCGGGTAAAAGGTTCCAGGTAAAACCTGTTGATTTCTGGACTAGATAATTCAGCTGATTTGTGGGTTGGTTATATCTGTGAACTAGTCTGGCTTTTAACCCTTGGAATACTTTTTCAGGTAGTGCATTATAAACTGACAGGAAATTCCTAAACAACATGTTCATATGTGGCAGATTTCAAAGGCAACTCTTTCATATCCCATTTGGTGTAGTTCTAACACAGTAGTTTTCAAATATTTCTTTCTTAGTTTGTACATGTATCTGTTGTCTGAGGCTTTCCAACAAAATGCAAGTCTTTCTATGTCTAGTATAGCACCTGGCATGTGACAAGTGTCTGAACTTTTACGTTGAATGAACGAATGCTCTGCCGCTGTGCCATCTGCACAGTGACAGTGTCTTGGTTATATTGCATCCTGTGATGGTGGCACATGTGGCACCATGTAATCACATTTCCAGAATTTTCTGTCATCATTCTCACCCATACTATGTGCTACTGTGACACAAAACCCTTCAAGAAGATGTCTGGACTAGGAGTTAAAGCCTAAGTCAAACGGCCTCCCTGGTGGCACGACAGGTTAAGCACAGAGCTGCAGAGCGTTGGCAGCTGCGGTTCTAGTTCGATGCCCGGCAGAGGAGAGTCCCGCATGGCGCAGCAGACCTCTCCTGCCTCGCCTGTGTCCAAGTGTTGGAATTTGGAGGCCAAGGGAAATTCCCAACATGGTGACCAGTGTAGTGTACAGAGCAGACATAGTTCAGGCTCCTGTTGGCAATTTGTTCTCTTTGTCTGCAAATATTTTCACTTTTCCAGGACACCCTTAAGACAAAATAATTTAGTGTGATTTCCTATTTTCTATTGGCCTCTTCAGAGGACTAAAAACCCTTTTGGGCCTTAGATCACCTCGCATTTTCCTTTTTGTACTGCAGAATCTTGCTCAGAGATGCATTCAGTGAATATTAATTGAAGTTTACATGTGTAAGTTTCTCTAATAATAACAGCAAAGTAGTTGTAACATGTTTACTGTTTGAAAAACCCATGGTTAGATTCCTAAAAGCCACAAGGTAAGTAGAGGGTTACTCATCCCCATTTTTACCAGTTACCAAAAACGTGAGTGTAGTGGCCCAGTGTTTGTGTCCCTTCAAAATTCGTATTTTGAAGCCCTAACCCTCAATGTGTTGTATTAGCAGGTGGGTCCTTTGTGATGTTATTAGATTTGGATGAGATCATGAGGATGGAGACCTAGTTAGAATTGGTGCCCTTATGATGAGAGGAAGGGGCATCCGATCTTCTCTCTATGTTGGGAGGAGACAGTGAGAAGGTGGCCATCTGCAAGTTGGAAGAGAGCTTTAACCAGCAACTGAGTCTGCTGACTCCTTGATATTGGACATGTCAACCTCCAGAGCTGTGAGAAGTAACAGTTTGCTGCTTAAATACCCTATGCCGTTTTGTTACAGCAGCCTGAATACACTATGTATTAAGCCTAAGACACTGAGGTTCAGAGAATTAGGAATATTCCAAGATCATATGGCCAGAGTGTAGGTAAGCCAGGGCTTGAATCTAGGTCTCTTGACCCCAACCCCATTGCTGCTGGTATTCATTCATTCATTCTTCCATCAGTGTTTTGTTTATTCCTTCACAAGTATCTATTACATGTTGCCTTACCCTGACTTCTTAAGTTTCCAAGCACTGGAGAAAAGGTTGAGGGATATAGTTTTCAGAAAGACCTACAGGAGAAGAACAGCAAAATAGTGTTTGGGGATATTTGGATCAATATACTCAGAGGAATCTGGATTTGGGAAAGAGCCAGCTGGAAAGGAAGCACTGTTAACAGGAATTCAGAACTCACGAGGAGGGAAGGTTTAGTCCCAGGGAAGTTATTTGAGAGAAAGAACAAGGAGAGACAAAGAGAGAAACCCATCACACAGTCTGCATCCAATCTCCAAGGTTTTTGCTGATGTAGGGGCGGGACTCAACACAGAGGTCTGGACCACCTGGGGAGAAGAGCTGATGTGGACCTCTAAGCAGGAGCAGAAATACCTTCTTAGAGGACCAGAGATCTTTCAGATGCTGGTGGGAATGGAGTTCTGATAAGGCTTTCCCTTGGACATGCCATTAATCTGGGATGACTTGTTTATATTTTCCCTAAGGCTGAAAATTAAATCAGTTTAGTTTGTAAAGGTTCTTGTGGCTCTGGCTTTTCAGAATCGCGTACCATTAATAGCTGAGATTAGAGTGTCAGTTTCAGATTTAATGAGTCACGTCAGTGGGTCTCCATGCAGACTGTCGAACAGCTCTGCCATAATGGGGTTGCAACATGGATTCAGGATATCCCACCCTGAAGACATTGTGCTAAATCGTCATGGTCATTTAGGACAACTATTCTCTGCATTCATAGTATTCCATTTTAAGAGCTGGTTATAAAAGTCAGTATTTAAAACATATTTAAAAAATTTCGACTCTTGCTTGAGTTTGAGGGAAGAATGCCTGCATTGTGAGACCAATTTAAGTCATATATCATCAAAAGAAAAGATCTTTTCTCTCTCTTCTTCATCAGCAGAAATCTGTGAAAATCCTCATCAGCAGAAACATTTTGTAGCTTCTGTTCTATTTAATGTCTATAATTCTGTAATTAGTATTGTAATTCTAAACTATTTGCTCCTGAAGTTTATATTCCATTTTTCTTTATTTGGTCGTGTGATCTCTTAATGACAGAATGGATAACTGGGATCCCCAACGTGTAGTCAAGATGTGTGGCTGGACGTCTACTGTTTTTAATGCTCAGTGAAGGACAGGTAGTTCCTGTGGTGAGTCAATATCATGATTCACTCATTGAAACTCGAGAGCCTCACCAGACCACAGTGTCAAGGCTGGACAGCAAATATGTTACTTGGGGTATGTATTCCATGGCACATCAGAGAAGTGAGGAAGGCCCAATTGCCATTAAAAAAAAATTTCATCTCAGAACTACCCAAAATTCTATGTCTAGAGATTTTTTTTCTTTATATTGCATAGAATCTGTGGTAGAAAATGAACATTTTTTAAATGTCCCTAATCTGGGTAACTAAGTTTGCCAAGTTTCTATCTGATATTTTGGTCACCTCCAGTTTTCTGTATTGCTCTTCAAGTACATTTTCTTATTGATAGAAATGTTTTTGCCCTTGCCTCTTAGTATTTGTTTTGTTGATGTGCTTTGAGGTCTCCATGACTGTTGTTTTCTGATGCTAGATAGATCCTTAATCCCCAATGAGAGAAACTTTAAAGCAGCCACTCTTTGGGCTTTCTCATCCTTTTACTTCCCCCTGACAGTCCATCATAGTGAACATTAGTAACGGGAATGTCATAACTCTTAGGCTCACACTGGTAGAAAGAAGCAGTAAGAACTGCTTGCCTTCAAATGTAAGAGGGGGAAGAGCTGTGATGGGAAAATTCTGAGAATGGTTAGTATAATGGAAAAAGAACAGGTGAGACACGTACATGAAGATGTTTGTCTTTCTGAAGGCCAGCTGCAAGTGTACCACTTGAAGATATTATTAATTATCAGTGTCGGAGCAGTGGGCAGACTGGTAGAAATGACTGCAGAGAATTTGTGCTCTCAATTTTTTAAAAATATGTTTATTATTATTTGTATCTTTTACATTATAGTGTATTCCCCTGGGTTACCCACCACTGATTCACCTGTGAACCATCACCACAGTCCCTTGTGCTTCCTTCTCCCCCATTTTGAACCCTTATTCTCCCCCTCCCTTGCTGAATATCTCTCTCTTATTTGGTTTCTCTAGTTTACTGTAATAAGTGAAACCATTTGATATTTTTCTCTTTCTTTCTGGCTTATTTAGCTGAGCATAATCCCTCCTAGTTCCGTTCATGTTGCTGCGAATTGCATGTGTTTAATCTTTTTTGAATGCTGAATAGTATTCCATTGTGTATATGTACCACATCTTCTTGGTCCAGTCATCTATTTTTGGACATCTGGGTTGATTCCATACCTTAGCTATTGTAAACAGTGCTGCAATAAACATGATTTTCTCCCAGTTAGTAGGGTGCCTGTTTGTTTTGGTTAATGTCTCTTTTGTTGTACAGAAGCTTTTTATTTTGATATAATTCCAGCTGTTTATCTTTTCCTTCACTTCGCTTTGGGGGATGTGTCTTTAAAAATGTTACTAAGATATATGTCATGTATTGTTTTGCCTATGCTTTCTTTTCTATACTTTATGGTTTCAGATCTTATGTCCAAGTCTATTACCCATTTTGAATTGGTTTTTGTGCGTGGTGTGGTAGTAGTCTAGATTCATTTTTCTGCATGTAGTCGTGCAGTTTTCTCAGCACCATTTGTTGGACAAACTTTCCTTGTTCCACTGCATATTCTTTGCACCTTTATCAAAGATTGTCCATATATATGTGGGTTGATTTGCCCATATATATGTGGGTTCTCTATTTGACTCCATTGATCTGTGTGTCTATTTTTGTTCCATTACCATGCAGTTTTAATTATTATGGCTTTTTAGTATAGTTTGAAATCTGGGAGGGTGACACCTCCATTCTCCTTTTTGGTCAGGAGAGCTTTGGCTATTTGAGTGTTTTTTTTTTTTTTTTTTTTGTGGTTCCATATGAACTTCATCATTATTTGTTCTATCTCTTTGAAGAATGTCATTGAGATTTTTATTGGAATAGCTTTGAATCTTAAATTGCTTTAGGCAGTATGGCCATTTTGATAATGTTGATTCTTCCAATCTATGAGCAGGGGTTGTCTTTCCATTTCTTTGTGTCTTCTTATATTTCTTTTAATAATGTTATATAGTTTTCTTTGTATAGCTCCTTCCCTCTTTTGTTAGGTTTATTCCCAGGTATTTGATTTTTTTTTGTTTTGATTGTGAAAGGGGCAGTTTTCTTGATTTCCTCCTCTTCTGATTATTTGCATATAGGAAGGCTACTGATTTTTGTGTGTTGATTTTGTATCTCTCTACTTTACTAAATTGATTATTTTGATTAGTCTTTTTGTGGAGTTTTTAGGATTCTCTCTCTATATAATCTTATCGCCTGCAAATAGTGATAGCTTTACTTCTTCTTTCCCTATTTGGATTCCTTGTATGCCTTTCTCTTGTCTTACTGCTCTTGCTAGGACTTCCAATATTATACTGACAAGCAGAGGTGACAGTGGACATCCTTGTCTTGTTCCAGATTTCAGGGGAAAGGCTTTCAGCTTTTCACCATTGAGAATGATACTGGCTGTGGCTTTGTCCTATGTGGCCTTTATCATGTTGAGGTATGTTCCTTCTATCCCTAGGATCTCGAGGGCTTACATCATAAATGGATGTTGGACTTTGTCAAATGCTTTCTCAGCATCTATTGATATGGTCATATGGTTTTTATTTTTCTTTCTGTTGATGTGTTGTATTACATTTATTAACTTTCTGATGTTGAACCATCCTTGTATCCCTGGAATAAATCCCACTTGGTCGTGGTGAACTATCTTTTTGATGCATTGTTGGATTCTCTTAGCTAAAATTTTATTGAGGATTTTTGCATCAGTGTTCATTAGAGAGATTGGCCTGTAGTTTTCTGTTTTTGTTTTCCTTGTTAGGTTTTGGTATTAGGGTGATGTTGGCTTCATAATACGTAGTTGGTAGTATTCCTTCCGTCTCAATTTTTTGAAAAATTTGTGTGGGATAGGCACTAGTTCATTTCTAAACATTTGGTAGAATTCATTTGTGAACCCATCTGGTCCTGGACTTTTGTTTTGGGGGAGGGTTTTGATTACTGTTTCGATTTCACTGCTTGTAATTTGTTTGTTTAGGTGCTCTATTTCTTCTTGATCTAGCTTAGGGTGTTTGTATAATTCTAAGAATTTGTTCATATCTTCTGTATTGTTGAACTTGTTTGCATATAACTGTTCATAGTAGTCTCTGATTATTCTTTTGATTTCTGCTATATCTGTTGTACTTTCTCCTCTTTCATTTATGATCCTATTTATTTGTGCTTTTTCCTGTTTTTTCTTTGTGAGCCTGGCTAGAGGTTTGTCTATCTTGTTTATTTTTTCAAAGTACCAGCTTTCGGTTCGTTGATCTTTTGGATTGTTTTTTTAACTTCTATTTCATTTATTTCAGCTTTGATTTTTATTATTTCCTTTCTTATACTGGCTTTTGGGTTCTTTTGTTGTTCTTTTTCCAGTTCTTTAAGGTGTGATAGTAGGTTGTTTCTTTGAGATCTCTCTTGTTTTTTGATGTGAGCCTGTATTGCTATGTATTTTCTTCTTATAACTGCTTTTGCTATGTCCCATACATTCTGGAAAGTTGTGTCCTCATTGTCATTTGTCTCCAGGAACTTTTTAATTTCTTCTTTGATCTCCTCATTCATCCAATGGTCTTCCAGTAGTGTGGGTTTCAACCTCCATGGGGGGAGGGGTTCCTTGTTTTCTTTTCATGGTTTATGTCCAGTTTGATGCCTTTATGGATGGAAAGGATAGTTGGTATGATTTTGATCTTGGTGTATCGTTGATGTTTGTCTTGTGTACCAGTATGTGATCTATCTTGGAGAATGATCCGTATGCACTTGAGAAGAATGTGTACTCAGAATTTTTGGGGGTTCAGTGTCCTATATATGTCTGTTAAACCCATGAGATCTATGTCTTTATTTACGGCTCTACTGACCTTTCTTATTTTTTGTCTAGTTGATCTGTCCAATGGTGAGAGTGAAGTGTTGAAGTCTCCTACTATGTATGTATTTTCTCTGAAGTCTGTTTTCAGAGATGATAATAGTTGTCTGATATATTTTGGTGCTCCTTTCTTTAGTGAGTACATGTTGATGATTGTTATGTCTTTTTGATAAATTGTCCCTTTAATCCAAATGAAATGACCATCTATGTCTCTTTTTACTTTTTTAACTTTGAAGTCTATTTTATCTGATATAAGTATAGCTGTTCCTGCCTTCTTTTTTGGTCCATTTGCTTATAGAGCTGTTTTCCAACATTTTACTTTCAATCTGTCTTTAGCTTTTGTAGTTAGATGTGTTTCCTGTAGACAGCAAAAGGTTGGATTCTGTTTTTTAATCCAATCTGCTATTCTGCGTCTTTTTATTGATGAGTTTAATCCATTTACATTCAGAGTTAATATTGATACATTGACAACTGTGTTATCCATTTTGTTGGCCTTTTTGTGATTTTATTCCTTACCTAATTCTTTTCTTCCTATTCATTCTTCTGTTGGTTTTGGCTTTAGTGTTTCTTGTAGTATTTTTTGGAGTGGGCGTTTAGTAGTGATGGATTTCTGGAGATTTTGTTTGAAAGGTTTTTATCTTTCCTTCATAGATGAATGAGAGCTTAGTGGGATAGAGTATTTTTGGTTGGAATTTGTTTTCTTGAAGTTTGTTAAATATGTCGGTCTATTTTCTTCTAGCCTGTAGTGTTTCTTCTGAGAAGTCTGATGTCATCCTGATTGGTTTTCCTTTATAGGTTATCTGCTTCTTTTCCCTTATCATTTTCATTATTTTTTCCTTGTCTTGGACCTCTGGGAGCTTTACGATTACGTGTCTAGCAGTGGTTCTCCTTTCATTGAGATAATTTGGAGTCCATCTAGCTTCCTTTGAGTCTATTTTAATATCCTTTTTCATGTTCAGGAAGTTCTCTTCAGTTATCTCCTTGAATAGCTTTTCAGTTCCTTGGTCTCTGTCCTCACCTTCTGGTACTCCTATGACTCTTGTATTTCCTTTCCTCATGGTGTCTGATAGCTCTTGGGGTGTTTCTTCATTGTTTTTTTCTTTGTACTTCTCTTTCCTTTTCTGCTTTGTTTCTTTCTATTTCTGTATCTTTGAGAGTACTGATTCATTTTTGCATTTCTTCTATCTTTTTGGCTTTTCCAGATATCCTCCAGTTCATTCACTTTCTTTTTAGGTTCATTCATTTAGGTTCATTCTTTTTAGGTTCTTGTTTCTTTCTGCACTTTCTCTAAACTCTTTGTTTTCATTATGGCTTTTTAAAATTCTTTGTCTGTGAGTTGGAGATATTTTTCCATATCCATATTGTCTGGTTCTGGAGCTGGGGGTTGGCTTTCCTTCTGTGTTGTAATATTCCTAGAAGAGCCTGCTTGATCTTTTGTAGTTTTTTTCCTTCCTGTTGTTAGCCTTCAGCTTTGCTCTGTTAGTAGTGCCGCTGTACCACAGTTGATGGTGGGCATGATTTCTGATTTCCCTTGTTGAGTTGTGGTGGTGTCTGACCAGTGTCTGAGCTTCTGTGACTGGGTATCATCTGGGTGCTCTTCTGTTATGGTAGATGTTGACCTGGGTTATGATTTGCAGTAGAAGCTCCTGCTTTCTCAGCTCCCACTGTGAGGAGCAGTGTCCAGTTTCTCAGCCTGTTGTAGTTAAGAGTCTCGTGTGGCAACTTGCCCCTCCAGACACACTCTGTGTCTTATTCCACTGGGAGGTGCCTGCTGCGAGGGTGTAATGTATTTCTCTGTTGATCTTTCAGGTCCCTCTAGCTGTATCTCAGCTGTTCCCTCAACTTCCCTCTGTGTTGGAATCACTGGGGGAGGTGTTCCAGCCTGTGCAGTGTGTCTGAGTCTCTTTATCTCCTCAGTATCTTACTGAAAAGTAATGCCAGGGCAAAAATGAGTTTGTCCTGTGCCTTAAAGTGCTTGTGAGTACAACTAAGCTGATCTTATTAGTAAAACCCACTTTAACTTTATTATTATTATTTTTATTCATCCTCAGCTCTCTGTCTACCTCTCTACTTCTGTCACCAGTGAGGTCTTCTGTTTGAAATTCTGCAGTAAGATACTTTTCATGTGAGAGTTCAAGCCTAGGGATCCTTCGTCGCCATGTTGGGTCACGTGATCTCCTCAAAATTTTTTTTAAAGATTTATTTATTTATGCAAGGAGCTGAGGTATAGGCCAGTGGTGTGGGGATGTGAGAAGTTTTACCAGAGACAGGATGGGGAACAGAACAGGTGGATCTACTGAAATACACTGCTGAGGGGAGCAGTGGGTGAAACAGGAGAGGTCTGCTGAGCCATGTGGGTTAGCTTGCTGGGTGGGGATTGAACTAGTGCTGCAGTGACTCATGATAGCTTCATAGTGCTGAGACTTAACCCCTTGTGCCACCAGGGAGGCCCATTGTGATCTCAATTAAAAAAATATGTAGCATTTGGAATGATAAGAACAAAGAAGGGTCGGGGATCTGATTAGCTGTATGGCTTGACCATCTAGCCTCACCCCTCTAGTTCTCAGTTGCTTCCTCTGTAAAATGATAATGCAAGATGATAGCTAGGGAACTAACACTCTGGCATTTTATTATCTATTGTTCTGTGAGCATGCTGGCTTTGCATATATGTAATTTTCTTATTTTCCTGCTCCATTTGCTACGCAAAATGGAAGTTAACCTCCAGGGAAAACTAGAACACTGTTTTAGATCCTAAAGGACCATATGTTCAATTTGACTCAAAGGGATAAACATTTATTGAGTGTCTACTATGCATTTAGTTAGTAATATATTAAGGAATCCAATACTATTCAAAAGAAATATATGAACCAATCTTTTTTTCCTTTTTTTTTTGATAAAGAACTAACAATCTAGTAGTGGTAAAATAAAATAGTTAAAGATGAATATAAGGCTCTTTTAAGAACCTGAACTAAATGTAATTAATTTTATATATATATTATAAATATAATTAAAATATTATATATTATAAATTAAAGTATAAATTAGATCATCTAGAATTCTAAAAAGAGATATATTGTGCATTGTTCAAGTTTTTAGCAATGGTGTTTTTTTGACCACCATTTAATGAGTCAAGCAGCAGAATTTGAGGTCGGAGATGGCAGGAAGTAATGCCAGGGCAACAGTGAGTTTGTCCTGTGCCTTAAAGTGCTTGTGCGTACAACTAAGCTGATCTTATTAGCAAAACCCACTTTAACTTTATTATTATTTTTTTTTATTCATCCTCAGCTCTCTGTCTACCTCTCTATTTCAGTCACCAGTGAGGTCTTCTGTTTGAAATTCTGCATTAAACACATACACTGTCCACAGGATAACACAAGTTTTATCATTTGGCCTCAGATATGGTCATCCATGTAAGAGTTCAAATCGCTCTCACTATTGCTTACATGTTATTTGTAGGACTAACATATTTGCAAAAATTCAGAGAAGAAAGGATAGGTTGAATATTTAGAGGTTTGCTTATTTTTTTCCTAGTATTCTTATTAAATTAATCCTTTAATGCCAATGTGGATAACATTTCCATGTCAGGAAAAAAACTTGGGGATCTCTTTCAAAATGTAATTGGGGAAATCCTCAAGTTGGATGCTTAGATTACAGCCTTATTCTTTGACACCAAAGGACAATTTCAAAAGACTTTAAGTGCTTTTAAAATAGTGTTCACCAGTTATGTTTGTTTCACTCTGGAGTTTTGTCATGGATCTCCTCACACTGCCGTTCATTTTAGAAGTGGAAATCCAGTGGATACATTTTTAATACTTCATAATTTTATACAGATTTCTATAATTTCTATCATAATTACATATTACTTGTATTGTTTTATATAATGAAGAAAAGCAAATCAAGAATTTAAAGAAAATGTAGTTTTCCAAAAATAGAGGAAAGTATTTAGTTGTATTTTCTTTGAATAGTTCTTCAATGACTGAAAAAGAATGATTTACATTTAGTATTCCAATTTGTTGTTGTTTTTTATTACTTTTATTTTTGTCTATTTTAATAGACTAATAGACTTTTAAATATCCTTTAGTATACTATATATTTTTGACTTATTTTATATATTTTAATATATTCCATATATTAAATTTACTATAATTCAATATATTTATATGTAAAATTAATGTAATTTAATATATTTTATATATTTTTACACTGGTTTACAATACTGTAATTGATTCAGAGGCAACGCATCATACCTTTTCAAATGTATGCTGTAATATCAGGAATTTCAGTTATTTTCACATAAACAGGGCTTTTCAGTTAGCTTAAAGGCAACCAAAAGGAGTTGCTTCTCTTACACCTCTGACACTCCTTTGTGCATTAATCCTTACACCAGGACCGTGCAGCTTTCAGTCATGCTTCCATGTAGAGTCCTAATCTTTCAATTATTTCTAGGCAAATAATTCTTGAAGTCCCTATACGATTCCTGTTCAACTTTGAACTCCATGGTATTCATTGTGATTGTTTATTTGAAGTAAATTTAATTCACTATTGACCTGTGTCAAAAATTGTGAGCAATCTAATACTTTTCTCTATGTACAAGCTAAAAGTTAGGCCGCCAGCGTGTCCTGGATGCTGGAAGAGTGCACAGGTGTAGCGACTGAGAAAGGACAGTTTATTACTCACAGCAGTAGCCATAGCCATGTCATCATTTTTCTCTGGCTCCTGAAACCCACTTCCCATAGAACAGCACCATGAGGGTGCAGGTACATGGTAGATTGCATTATAAGAGAGGAATCCCAAATTTAGAAAACCCAAACTACTGTAATGGAAGGCAGTCCTGCATGAACTCTGGAGAACTCTAGCAGAGAGAGACATCATGTTTTTTATACTGCACAGTAAATAAATCTGCTTTCTGCTCTGGAGGGTGGCAGTGGGTTTACCTTCCAGGGTTCATGGCCATACAGACATTCTTGAAAGGATAACCCAGAACAAAGTTGGCCAGTAGTGCTTCGCAGGTAACAGAGACATAATTTTGAGAGCCCCATGGACAATTATCTTCCTACAGTGTGTGTCATGTAGGTTCACAAGTCTTACAATAACAACCTAGTCTAAAAGCAATAAAAACGCTGGGAATGGAGTGCTTCCTGTTGGTGACATTTTACTACTACCTAAGTGAGGTGCCAATATTTGAAAGGATAAATAATTGTGGTGGAAACATGCCAAAATATAGAGCAAATCCTCATGTCATGTTAAACAGATGGTGGCAACATTACAGATATTTGTTGGTGTGCAGGCACCAAGTAATAGTCAGAATCTGTTCTGTAGAATCACTGGGGATCAGTGGGGAGATTTGACTGGTGTTGGTTTAAAACGCTCCCCCAAAGCAACTATGAAAGTCACTTTCAAATAGGAATTGGCTCACCATCTAATTGGATTCGGTAGATTCAGTTCTCAGATCCAGCAGTTATTAGGGAGAGTGGTTTAGGAATTGAACCCAGGACGCTATTTCTAAAAGTTAAGGAATTCCAAGCCTTGTGCGTGCAGTGGCAGAGAATGTCCTCACAATGTATTTACTAGCCTGTGTCTTATATATCACTAATCTTAATGAAGTTCGTTAGTAACCCTCATTAAGTTAAGTAAAACTTAATTTCAACGATGAAAACCTGTATCTGACACTTGGTATCCTAAATAACAAAACATCTGGTGTGAATCAGAATAGTTAAAAATGCCTTAGTGATTGGTCTTCTCATATTAAGTGCTGGAAAGTGTATTTGGGGGTTGGGAAAACAAATGGCTGCCCTGAGAAAGCCAAGCTCACTCACCTGGGCTTGCGTGCTCTCTGCTGTAGAGCACACGGTGTGAGTTATAGGCCTTGTCACCAGGGGTTCTCTTAATTCCATTTTATGGGTGAGGACATGGAGGCCCATCGAGGCAGAAGTTGCTCAGGGTCACAGAGTTGGGAGGTGAAGGCCTGGTTCAGTCAGCGTGCACTTTTGTTCTGGGCTATAATTCACGGCCGGCCTCAGCTGCATCTTTCATTCCTCCCCCATATTCTGTCTTTACCAAGGAGTCAATTTCCATTATTTTCTTCTTTTATGGGCCTCCTTTTCCTGTTTCTATTAATGAGCAAATTAAAATTCTCTAGGAGCTGAAAATTCAAATATATGAATTCTTGGAGTTTTTTTGCTCTAAAAAGTAGTGGGTAGGATGGAATGGAAGAGTAGGGTCTGGATTTGATACCTGGGCCTTGTAATATCTGCTTGTGGGATTCCTAAGGGCTGTGGAAATCTGTCCTCTCCATAAGTGGTTTGTGACTGTGTTTAATTTTAAGTTTAACAAAGTGGGGAATGGGAGCAGGTGATGACGGGCTGCGCTTGATGACTCCTGCTCCATTCGGGAACACGTTTCTGTGGTGACCGGCTGGTATTGTGTAAGGATGGTTATTAATTCCAGCTATCAGCAGGGCTTGAGCCAGATTAATCTCCATATGGCAGCGAGACACACGAGATGGAGTGTAGCCATCGACACACACAGGTCCCAACCTTATCTACATGCTGGCACAGATGTGTCAGTTTCTAATTCTTCTTTGGGAATATATCATTTGATTCATGTGTGAAAGATCAGGGAGGGAGGAGTATAAATCCCACTTTTGTTCAGCCTTCTGGGCAGTTTGTGCCTGCTAATTTCTGCAGTATGTGTGATGCATATCACAACCACAACCTCTCAGATTTACAGTCTCTCCTTGGAGTCAAAATTAAGCAGGCAACTATTTATTAACATTTCAAAGACATAGACCTGTGTTCTGGTTAGCACTGCAAGTTTAGAGAATTTTGATGAGTGAAAAGCCCTTCAAAATATCTTTTCCCCCTCATTTACGAGCATGGCGCATACATGAGTGGTGCAGGGAGAGTTTCTAGTCTGATCCACCTGGTATCTGCCTGGCTACTTCAAACAGGTCTCTGGTGAAGTGGTCCTTACCTGACAGGTGTTTCCTGACTGCTTTATAAAATAAGACTCCTCCCACCCGGTGCCGCTCTCTTACTTCCTTGCTGCCTGCTTTTTGTAACTTGATAGAAAAATCACCACCTAACACATGCTTATGTGCTGTGTGTCTCACTCTTTCACTTAGAATGTAAGCTCAGTGAGAGCAAGGACCTTTCCTCATCCATGCTTACTTTCTGAGAGCCTATTACAGTGCCTGGCACACAGGGGGGCTCAGTGAATATTTGATGAAGTGAAATACTTACAACAAGGTTTCTTCTTGTTGCAATGGGAATGGGGAAAAGTGTAGTGAATATCATTCAGCATTCAAAGTAAAGAACTCTAATTTGCACAATGCTGTTGGCAAAGAATATTTCATTTAACTGCCATTAGCCCTTGTCCTGGAATGACTCCATGTTGTTGAATTGCAAATATTTCTGCCTTCACTTGGAAGAAGCAATGAACCTGTGTGGTAGCAACTATATTTTCCCTCTTAAAACACACACACACACACATACACACCACCACCACCAACAACAACATGCAATTTGCTATCTATAAAATAACCAGATTATCCTTAATGGAAAGACACAAATAATAAACAGTTTGATTAAGACAAGTTGGAGAAAGACCAAAAGCTAATAAAAATTAGAGAAAAAAAATAAACATGCCTTCTTCAAATTAAGTAAATTGACTACATAATGAGAAAAAAAGTTTATATTAGTTACCACTGGCCCCAAAATGAAGCATTGGTAATGTTTATTGCTGGAAATCTACAGAACTGAAAATTAATTATTCTATTATTTTTCTTTAAAGCTTAATTTAACCAGTAGTCATAATGATACAGAAAACCTTTCAGGGAAGGTCATTATGAAAAGGCAGGTGGGATTTGCTCAATAAGTCTTAGATATTGCTAATGTTACCAAACACTCAGGCTCTGCAATATGCTGTTTTCCAGAGTTATCAGCCTTTATGAAATAATTTTTTTCAGTCTTCAGAAGAAAAGGCAAAATGTTCATTTGGCCAGAAATAGCAGCTGAATTGTAAATTTAGTAGGACAATAGGTCTCCCAGAATATTCACACCCTGCACATCTTGAGTCCATGTCTTATTGTGGAGTTCAAGGTGAGGTAAATATTTGGACTGCCTGCAACCCACACACCAGGGGACCATTCCAAAGGCTACTTCACATCATATTTTCACTTACTCACGTAGTCCTAACACCCCAAATTCCTTATGTTTTTCTTCACGCTTCTCAAGGGCTTTCTCATCCCACATTTCCCTCTATCTTCAACCCACCTGTTTGTCTCCATCCCACCCCTCATCTTTATGGCCTAACTCAGTTCTTCTCTTTTGTCCCCCTCTAGCCACTCTCCCTTGTGATTCCTTATCCCTTTCCCGGTCTGCTCCTTCTTAATCTCAGAGCCCTCAGGATGTTTATTAACATCCGGTAGTTTTTTCAAATGCTTTGTTACTGAATTGTCTGCTATATAAATGTACAATATTGTTTTGGTCATTCTGACTGACTTTGTTGTCATCCTGGGGCTGTCTATTCCCATTGTTGTTTTATGGTAGGTTCTCAAACTGCAGATTATTCAAGCATTTGTGGGAGTGGCAGGTATTTGGGGTATCTCAGCCTGGGTTTTAAGTAGTAGCCTCTTCTGTAGGGAAGTGTCAGCCCTCTGACCTGATTCAGGCTACTGCTGTTATGTGTTGAGATTCAGACTCAAGCCAGTAGTCCTTGCTCTGTACCCCCACCTCCGCAGCTCCCCAGAACAGTGTGCCCTCAGTCCTGAGTGCCTGCTCTGCACTCCTGCCGCCCATGCAGTGCTGTGCCAGGTCTTAGGAGCCCTGATGTTGACATGTGCCTGAGTCCATCACTCAGAGGGCTGCAGAGGGCGCTTTACCACAGCTGCTCCGCCCTCTTGGGGGTGGTACTGTCCATTGTCACTCTAAACAAAGTTCACTTAGAGTTTTCCCTGCCCCTTTCTTCTGGACAGATATTCCGATTGCATGCTATGGTGCTCAGTTTTCCCCTCTGTTTGGCTTTGTTCTACAGCAGTTTGGTTGTGCACATATGGTGGAGGGAAACTGGCATCATCACTCGGCCGCCATCTTTATCCTCTCTCCGTTGGGCGGCCCGGCCTGGCTCCTGCGGCTTGTTCGTCTGAATGCTCTTCGACATATAAAGTATAATGGTGGCCGTGGTGGTAATGATGATGTTGATAAAAATCATGAGCTCTTACAGTGTGCCAGAACTTCTGTTTACTTATGATGTCTCATTTAATCCTCCCAATATCCTGGGAGGAGTAGATATTGCCATTACCTTCATATTAGAAGGATTCTTTAATGCCTCAGGCCATTTGCTGGATAGAAGTGAGATCTGTAGTCAAGTCTAGAGAGTTTCAGCCACACAGAACTTAATTTCATGCTGCTTTAGAATTCCTTCTGTCTCACAGTTACTTTTGCTGGCCAAACTGCATTGTAAAGTCTTTTAGGGCAGGAGAACCATCCTATATTTCTTTGATACGCTGCTTAATGATACTGATGATCAACAAGTAGACTTCAGTAAATAGTTGCTGATGGTTTGTGGTTTGACACTGTGGTCTAAGATTATTTCCTTTTTTAGTGTCCCAGAGGAGAGAGAGCACTGACACATCTTGTTTATTGCTTCCCTGTCTCCTTGTGCTTGAAAGAATCTTGAGGCAGTTTCTTCACTAACAGAGATGAGTGTGTCATTTGCCCAAACCTAACAAGCCAGTGCTTTCTCTCAGTGACTTAATGGCTGGGCTAGATAATGCCTGTTCCTTTATCTCTTTCTTATGGAAACTTTTTGAGAGTTTCAGTCTGCCACAGAGCTGATCTTTGACAATCTGTTTATTGTTCTATAGTCAGTCATAGAATATTTGAAGTCAAAATGACAGAGGCAAATCCAAGTCACTCTCCTCTTATAGACAAGGGGACTTGTTGGCCTAAGCAGACACTGTGGCTTACTAATATTGATTCTGGCTTCTTCCTTTGCACCTTTATGGAGCCACTGCAAAAGCCATGAAGGATACTGAGTGACCCGTGATCTAGAGACCTTGCAAATAAAGTGTCATCAAAGCAAGGTAAGTGTTAGCATTCTTTTTTGGGGGAGTGGGGGGAGGGGAGGATAAGGGCACAAAATGGAAGAGAGGAGAATACAGGGGACCATGGAGATGGATCACGGGTGAATTGGTGGTGGGCTGCCCAAGGGGAATACAAAATGTAAAAGACATAAATAGCAATAAAAAAAAAAAGAGTTCAGAGAAGGTAGAGGACATTCAGTGTCAGGAGAAACTTCTCAGAGGAAGACATGACAAAGTTGGGAATTAAGGGTTATAAAAGACTTTGATTAGCGAAGAACCAGGAAAAGGCTCCAGGCAGGAGCAATATAGAAGTGGCAAAGCCAAAGCCAGGCTTGGAAGCTATGAGAATGTTTGGCAGAAAGGAGGACTACTTGGAATTTTGGGAAGAAAATTCCCTCTGTCAGAGATTGTTGCACCTCAAGAAAAGTTGAAAGCATTTGCCAAATGGAAGTTATGAAGGTTTTTGGGCATGAGGGTAATGTGATAGAGGTGTTTTGTGAAAATTTATCTAATTGTGCTTTGCAAGTTGAACTTGAGTGGGAAGAAACTGGAAGTAGGCCGACCAATTTAGCGGCAACTTGAGATGCTTTAGAGCCTGATTACCTCAGAGTTCCTACACGTTATAATGAAATCAGTGAGGCTCTTATGACTCAGAAATAAGACTTAATTTTTGTTTCAAGCATTTTCCTGTTATATAGAAAGAGGGGGGGTTTTATGGGGCTGGGGCGCCTTCGACATGGAGATACTCAGCTCTGATTCCTGTTCTAAGAGGGACTTAGACTAAGAGGGACGTGAGAAGTTAGGGCTCAGGTGGCCTCCACCTGTCCATGTGGTCAGTATCTCCCTGATCATCCTGATGATGATGCTTTCTCCGGGGCTCCCCACTGGGTGAATTTTGGCTTTGTGGGACTGGCATTGACTTTCAGCTTTTCTCTCTCCTCAATTCTGCTTTCACCCCTTCCCTAAGATGTATATTGCCACAAAACTCCATCATGCATCCGCTTGTGGAGATCCCAGGGCAGGAGGGCGGCAAGGACTCAGAGCAGAAGGCGGTCAGTAGTTGTGAGGGATGTGGAAGCAGGTGCCGGTGACACTCTCCTGCTTGCTACTTGGGAAGCAGTTATAGTTAATGATCTGACTGGAAAGTATGTTGAAAGATTGTTTAAATCTGCTTTTGCAGAGCACTTGTATAGAATTAATGAAATAATAATGTCCACATCAGGGAAGCAGCAGTGGCTCATAGGTAGGGTTTATGAATCTGAGCAAGCTGGGGTATGTGTTAAAGACTTCTCCAGTCCCCAAGCCGCCTCTTACTAATGCCAAGTACCTTTTTCCCATTCCTTTAAAGGATGGTAGCTACTTTTCTTGTTCCCTGTAGAATAAGGATGCACTGGGTTATTATGCTCTAGATCAAACAACTCCCAAGTCTCAGTCACTGAGCACTGTGGAGAGAGGGTTCTCTCACACAACACACGCTCATTGCAGGTGTCCCAAGGCTCTGCTCTTGGTTTGCTCATGTTCTGGTCCCGGTATCTTTTTGGGTAGATTTATATACTATAGACCTCTTAGGAATAATTACCTAATTAGTCTCTTTATTGTACACCATGCTGGTGGCCATGACAAAGGGAAAAAGAGGATTCTGGAAGGTCTCACATCAAATGCCTACCTTTCACAATCAGTCAGAAGGAGTGACGTGGACTCAGGCAGCTGCTTAGACAGTTCAGTTCTATCATGAGCCCAGAAGAGGAGGGGCCTGGAAATAATTGATGAAGACCATAAATAATTTTAACATTTTCATCTTTCTTCCCTGTTTGTAATGTCCTACTTCTGTTAGTTTCCACTTGGCTGTCTGAACTTTAAACATGCCGGCACATCCCAGACATTGCTGAGGGCTGTCTAAGAAGACCAGGGGTGGGGATCATTGACAGAGACATCCCCCTTTGCCTAAAGTAGTGTTTTATATGTGTGTAATATTCTTTACAATGCAAAGTGGGGTTAAAGAAGACTATGTACTTGTTGAATTAAGTCAGACATTTGCATACCAACACAAAATGGGGGGCAGAAGAGAGTTGGGCTGGGAGGAAAAGATAAAATGAAAATCCCATTTCAGTGTTCATTATAATGTCACTCCTACAGCAAAATTGCCTTGTATCCCTGACAAAGATTAAAGGTTTTACTTCTCTTGGTTATCAGCAACAACTCCTCTCATTAACCGTTCATCTCACCACTTACACAGCCATTAATCCAAATGTATGTGTAAAATTAAAAATAAATAAAATAAATAGTCCATAAGGGCACACAGCATAGGCAGGTAAAGGGATGGGATGGTAGAAATGCTAGGAAAAAATGAAAAATAAAATTAAACCCATATTAAACAAGGCTTGAGGAAGAGATTTCTCATTAGTTCATCAATCTCATTATCTTTCCAGAAGACATTTCAATATTCACTTCCAAAAAAACAGTTTTTAATGGATTAATTTTGTCTTGTATAAATGTGGATTCAATTATATAGAGAAAAACGCATGTTTCTAGAAATGTTACTTTTACATACTATGTTGACTCAATATAGGAATTAGGAGAGTTTATTCACTAAAAACTGATGATTTGAACTTGTACTTCTGAGGGTAGAACAATAGACAAAAGGCTTGAATTGCAGGTAGGATCATTCAGACTAGAGAAATGAAGGATTTCTTGACCAAAAAGATTACTGTGCACAAGAGGAGTTTTTGATAGCAATAGGGGTTGTCATGTATTGTGAGCCTCTGCTTGCTATATTCCTAATGCTGGGCTTAATATTTATGTACATTTCTAATCTTCACAGTGGCCTCATTGTATGGACATGCATTAATATCCAAGTGTCCAGTAAAAAATGTGCAGAAAGTTTAAATAACTTGTCCAAGGTTACACAAACAAGTAGCAGAAACAATATGTGAACGCAGGTCTGGGAAAATCTTAACTGTTTAAGTGGCTGGAATTTATTCCTTTTAATAGTGATGATGATAATGTTGATGGTGATGGTGACGATGACAAGAATAATGAGAATAGATTACAGTTGTTGAGAATTTGCAACACACAAGTCTTTCGAATTCATCCTGTAGATGTATTCCCTCATTCATCCTCAAAAATTTCAGTGAAGTGATAGTTTATATGCTATTTCTTAGATGAAGAAATTGGTGAGAGAAAAAGAGGGTTTTAAGTAATAGTGGTGGTCATTAAAAAAGATAACCTGGGCCAACTTTCATTAATCATAGCTACCTGTATAAGATACAGCATGAGGCAAACTTAGAGAACTATAATTCTTTCTACCCATTTTCCCTCTTTGGAGTCTGTTGCCAATTCTAATAGCCATAGGATGTTGTGAAACAGTGGTTAAGCATATGAACTCTGGAGCCAGACTGAATTCTAATCCTTTAGGTAGATTTTGGGGGAAAGTACCTATATTAGTTTTCTAGGGGTGCCACAACAGATTACCACAAGCTGGGTGGTTTAAAACAACAGAAACATGCTGTCTCACAGTTTGGGAAACCGGAAGGCTGAAATCAAGGGCCATGCTCCCTCTGAAGAACTGGGGAGGGATCTATTCCATACCTTGTTTCTAGCCTCTGGTGTCTTTTGACCATCTTTGACATTCCTTGGCTTGTGGACACATCACTCCAATTTCTGCCTCTGTCTTCTTGGCATTCTCTATGTACTATCATTTCCAAATTTTCCTCTTCTAATAAAGACACCAGTCTTTATTAGAGCCTACACTAGTCAAGTTTGACCTCATCTTTAGTTGATTGCTTCTATAAAGACCCTATTTATTCACATTCTAGGTTCACATCCCCACATTCACATTCAGGTAGACCTGAATGGGGGAGGGGGAGTTATATTATTCAACCCAGTATAGTCCCTGTTTTCATGAGTGTTTTCCTGAGTAAAACGGGCATAAAAATTACACCTATGCAAGAGAGTTGTTGAGACTCAGTATATGTAAAGAAAATTAAAAATAGAGCTCAGCGTAGAACAAGGATTATTCAGGTGTTGACTATTTTAATTACATGACTAGCTTCTACTTGAAACATGATAGGATCAAGAGGTATGGTTAGGGTCTCCCTGGTGGCACAACAGATTAAGCGCAGTGCTGGGGAGCTGTCAGCAGCAGCGGCGCGAGTTCAGTGCCTGGCCAAGGAGCTTCCCACATGGCACAGCAGACCTCTCCTGCCTCACCCACTGCTCCCCTCAGCAGTGTATTTCCATCGATCTGCCTGTTCTGCTCCCTACTCTGTCTCTGGTGAACCCTCTCACTGCCCCACACCTCTGGCCTGCACCCCAGCTTGTATGCATAAATAAATGAATCTTAAAAAAAAGTTATGGTTAGACATAGACCTGTTAATAATAAGTATGTGCATTTCCCCCCAACCCTTGTATTTTTCTGTAAATTGATAGAGCTTATGACTAAAACTGGTGCCTACAGAACTTAGTTTCATTAGAGCAAGGCAAGCTTTGATCCTAATCAATGCTACAACAGAGGAAGATCAATATACAAGTCATTCTTTATATGTGACATAAAAAAATAATGGATTTTATTCTATGCCTTTTTGGCAGGAGAATGTTTCCCTTTCCTTTTCTTTAGTTTATTATCTTTTCTCTGTCAAGATTTTACATCTATGAGATACGCGTGTGATATCAGAAGGAACTTTCAAGGAGGCCCAAGTATGATAAATCACACTGTTCAACAAATTTTTATAAAAGTCATGTTACCGAAATAAAATTAGTCAGTTCCTATCAATTTGTATGTGCTCAACACGAATATTACAGTCAAATTCTAATTTTGGCTCTTGTTTTTTTTGTAATATGCAATAAATTGATGTTTACATCAAAAAATGCATGCCAATAGTAATAGGCCTATGCTTAATATGTGTAAAAAATCAAGTCATAGACTACTTCATACATTTCTTTGCTTGTCTCTTGTACAGCTGTTCAGGAGCATCTCTGGGGAGTGTCCAGCAGTATTCAGCCAGGATTGTAGTGGATCATTGTGCAAAAGCACAGCCTTAAGACTCCATTCTTGTGGGTCATGAGTGATTTCTAAGGCATTCATGAGGCCCTCAATATCAGAACAGAATACCAGAGTACTTTCCTTTTTGAAGAAAGGCTCCAACTGCTGGTGGCGCTTTCACGATAAAGTAATTGTGACATCTTCTTCTAGAAGATTCCATTGTTGGAGTCTTGATCCTAGCAATTGTGCCTTGTTCTTGGAGAAGTCCAAATCACGAACCAGGTCATTTAGTTCTTCCTGGGTTAGCCTGTGTGGGGTTGATGATACACCACAGTGAAAATCTGGATCACTGAATGCTGTTGGAACAGGAGAAAAACAGGTAGGCTCACCCTTGTCCTCATCAGATGAATCAAGAGAATATTCTGCTGGAGGTTCTGGAATAGGAAGTCCCTCACCATGTGGAACTGGTCTCAGTGCAGACGGGATGTTTGGGTAGACTATTCTCGATTTCTTTTGCTTCATTATTCTGCCAGAAAGAGGAGGAACCAAGCAGAAGGAACAGTCTTTGATGTGGTTGCTTGGCTCTCTCCACACCATGGGGACTGCGAATGGCATTGATGGTCTTTTGCCATTTAACCACTATGAAAACTGTGTTTTACATGTAGCACAGCATATATGCGGGCCCAAGGCTTGTCTTGGTCACCAACCTTGCATCCGAAGTCAAGATGATAAGGCTTCTTCACTTGAGAAGTGATACTTTTCTTCTGCTTGGCAAATGTCACTTCCCCACAAATAGAGTAGAAATTGTCCACACTATTAACGCACTTTCGAGGCATGACTGTTCTGTATTGTGCCTAAATGGGTATAATAATAACAGTTCTATGGAACAGTCGCTTCAACTGTCTCACACAAAGTCTGAAATATTTTCAGTGCTCAACCTTTCCGACAGGGCTTTCTATAGTGCCTGCTGACGTCAGCTTACTTCAGTAGCTGCCTGGCAGTAGTATTGATCGTGAGTCTGTTATTTGAAATACTGTCTCTCTACCCCTTTTTCTCTCTCTATTAAAAATGTTTGAGCAGTCTGAATATTCAAGTCTGAATATTCTACTCTGTGCATGGAGATATCATGTGGACCCTTCGAAGGGCTGTAGCATGGATTTTCTCTCTTAACAGTTTAGCATTCCTGGTCATCCCTTAATTTTGGTTCCCTGACCAGGAGTGAGCCTCCCCGTGATACAATGAGTAGTACCATGCAATTAAAGTTTACTTGCACTCATAACTCTGGGAACTGGCGGGTTCTCTAGAGCATGTGAGGCCACCCTCTCATCTTACCGTTGAGGAGATGTTTATCTGCTTTGGCTTGTAATAGGCTCTGATACGTGACCTATGCTTCCTTTCTCTCTGACCAGCCCTTGCTTAAAAATCCATTCCATTATTAAAGTTGCCAATTAGTTGTGCCTGAATATGGAGAAGTGGCTTTCAGAGACTAAAATTCTGACTCCACAGGAAAAAGAAGAGTCACAGAAAGTTAAAACAAACCGCAGCCCTGCCCATTCATGACTGTCAGGGTGTGGGGGAGAGCTAGCCGCTGCCAGGCTGGGCGGCCAGTGGAGCTCCCCAGTGTGTAAGTTTAGCTAAACCTTGCTGAGTTACAGTTCTTCGGGGTTCAAATTTAAAGTTTTCAAGTTTAGAAAAATGGTCGTGCAAGCTCAAAATGCCTTTCTTTTCAATATTGCTTTTGGCAGCATTTCCACAAATAATTTTCAAGATTAATTGTGCTGCTCTGTATTAAATTTTTAATGGGCAACTATTTTCTTAGGATTCCCCTTAACTCTAGTTGTGCTGGGTGAAGTTTTTGATTTCCTTCTGAGGTTCTCACTAAGAATTTGCATCCACACTAGTCATTCCCAGGGTAATTGAATGAGCCAGGCCCCTTAGGCGCTGTCTTAAAAGAGCTTGTGATGTGGTCGTGACAAGTCAGACTGACAGTAATGGAAAAAATAATAAAGGATAATAAGAAAGAGACTACAGTGAAATATTCTGTCTTATTTCTCTCCTGAGAGCATAGCTGTTTGCCTCTAGATTAGAATACTCAGGGCTGTGGGAGGAACACTAGATTTGATTTGCTTTGCCATTTGAGTCCACCTTTGAGGTTGGTACTAGTTTTATCTTTGTCTGTTTTGAGCTTCTTGGGTCACCATTTCCTCACCTTCAAATGAAGTGCCTAGGAGAACCTTAAGTTCCTTCTTGCTCTGCAATGCAGAATCTTTCCCATTATGGGAAATAGGTGGCTATTGCCCAAAGAGTTCTAATCACCTTGTGATTCTGCTTCTTTAACTGATAAACAATACTTCAAATGAAACAATGCAAAACAAAGCTCCTTTGCAAGCAAGTTCCTTTAGATAGACTGGCCCAGTGTGGCGAGACAGATGCTGTATGTAATATGAAGAATTTATACTCAACTTGAAGTCAAGAGCTATGGCTTCAACCCCTCATTTTACTATTTCCTGAGTCTTCTATTCTCTTTAGGTTTTTCTTTACTTAATTGTAAAATGAGAATAGGAATACCTTCCCCCTCACCAGTTAGCGTTTTTAATTTGAGATAGTAAGATTTGTATTTGAAAGTTATTTGCAAACTGTAAAATATTCTTTTTTTTAAAGATTTATTTATTTATGCACACAAGCTGGGGTACAGGCCAGAGATGTGGGGTGGCGAGAGGGTCACCAGAGACAGAGTGGGGAGCAGAACAGGCAGAGAGACGGAGATACACTGCTGAGGGGAGCAGCGAGTTAAGGCAGGAGAGGTCTGCCACGCCATGTGGGAATCTCCCTGGCTGGGCGTCGAACTCATGTCGCCACTGCCGACAGCTCCACAGCGCAGCGCTCAACCGCTGTGCCACCAGGGAGGCCAAAATATTCTAAGCTGTATTTTCTGCATAGAGATTTCCAGGTCACGTAGAACACATGTTTCCTTTTAGGAGAAAACTTCCAATTCCTCTTTGTTCCCTTACACAATCCTAGGTACTCTAGTCCTGTGCACAGCATTGCACACTACTGATTGTCTTAGGAAATACTCAAAAGAACAGAAACTTTATGCACCAATATATTAATGCCATTGCTGGTAACCTTTTCCTGAGTACCGTTTTCAATCCTGCATAGTCCCTAGAAAGATGGTCTTGCTCTTCCTCTTCATGTGTTTGGCCATAACGGCTGACACTTCTCTCTGAGATCTCCTTAACTCTGAAATCGCCTTTCATTTAAGGTTCTCTCTTCACTCTTCACATGTCTTTAAGATCATCTCTAAGTTTTCCAATTTTTACTTCTTTTTTTAATAAAAATATTATTGATGGCTCTTCTGCCTTCCTGTGACTATGCAATTGTCTCTCTTTTTCTCTGTTGACCAGCCCTAATAAACATGGCCTTTCAAAGTGTAAAAACAATTAAATGAATAAATAATATAAAATATTGAGTATCAGTATGGATTTGGTACTTTAATCCCTGAGAGGTCAACTATGAACTTAATGAAGTCCTTGTCCCTGTAAATGGTAATAGGTTTCATCAAAAGTATATCTGTTCTTTAGGATCTCTTGAGACAATTCTTGGAGTATATAGGGAAAGTTCCTTCTTATTCCTTAAACACACTCCTTACATTTGCCATTCTCTTGAAAAATAAAGTGGGGAAATCTTATTACAAGGAATGTTCCTCCATATCTTTTATTCTCTGGAAGGAATTTTTTTCCCACAAAACCTCATGAAATAGATATATATATTTTTTCTTTCTAAAGTTAGGCAGTTGACATAGTATGGAGACCTACTTTCCTACTGTTATCTTTAGAAATTATAAATTGTGATGGCCCTACAAGTGATTGTCAACATCAGGGAGAGCCGGAGAAGACAAAAATCACCTCAATTTACTGGATCACTACAATTATCTAACTTCCACTAGGGATGTGGCTTCTCTCTAAAGACTGATTTGGTCTCATAATCTTTTCTAGTGACCTTGTTTTGTCATCGAAGTTTAGGTGACACTGACAGATCTTCTCTGAAAATCAAGAGTGATGCCTATAATAGAGACCTACCTCACAGCTGCAAATGAGATTAGAGCTACCACAGCTTTGAAAAAGTTGGAAGCCTAATGCAGTATAATTGCTAATCATCATCAATGTTGATTAGTCTGTTGAAGGAGAATGAGTCAGCATCTTGTCATCTATTGCCTTTCAACAGTTGAGAAGACCATGTGCATTAGTGAAACCCTATGGATCTGATGTGTCTGCATAAAGGGGAAGTAGGTCAGAGCCCAAATTAAAAAGTGGGGTGGTCAGTGTTGCCAGCTGGCTGGATTCCTGGGCCATTACCGGGCACCTCAGTGTCAACTGTCACTTTTTCACCCTCTTGCTCTTTTACTCTCATTTTCTCTCATGAGCTTTATTGAAGGATGATTTTCATGCCATAAAAGTTTACTTTGTAAGTGTACGATTCAATGATTGAGTCAATTTACAGTCTCGGGCAACTGTCAAACCAGCTTACGTTGTTGTTGCCACCATATGCTCCCCATGTCCCCTTGCAGTCTGTGCCCACTCCCAGCTGTAGTCTTTGACAGCCCCTGAGCTGCTTTCTGTCTCTATGGGTCTGGCTTTTCTGGACATTTCATGTAAATGGAATCATGTTATTTGTTTGTCAAGCTTCTTTTACTTAGCATAACATTTTTGAGGTCCACCCGTGCTATAGAATGTATCAGCAGCTCATTCCTTTTAATAAATGCATAGTATTCCATTGAGTGGATATATATAAATTTTGTTTATTCATTCACCAACTGATAGACATTTCAGTTTTTCTACTTTTAGCCAATTAATCATAATACTACTATGAGCATTTGCATATATATTTCTGACAGCTCACCCACCATTAGAGTCTTCATAGTTTAGACTCTTTTATTGGCTTTGCATAGTTAGAATTCTTCCAAATATGTGTGTGTGTTTGTGTTATGCATACACATGTGAATCTAAATAGATATGTGGAAATGACTGTAAGGAACTGAGGTGGCATGTGGGGAGAGCCCAGTGCTAGTGGGCTGTACTAAGTAACATGGAGCTGGAGTGGTCTGGGCCCCATGAACTCTTCTATTTTTTAAGCAGTTTTATTGAAAATAAAATCATATACCTCCTCAAAAATTTTAATAATGGTAGTGATAATAATGGCAGTAGTATTGTTTGTCATAAATGACTTATATCCCTTAATCACATGAAGTGGCATTAGAGTGGCATTAGAGGCATATCTAGAGAAGTTTATAATTTTTATCTTTAACAAAAAGTAAGCAAACTTAATATGCTGAGTATGGACACGAAGTTTCAAGATAAGTCTCTCCTAATCCCTTCTATCTCTTAGCTCCCTCTATATAGACAATTTGGAGCTGCCTGCTGGCTGGACCCATTGATGAATGATGATTGTAATGATGTCTAAGAAGAGAAGCGTTCTGCTGAAACCTTCCAGAAACCAGTACACATCTTCACTCACATGTCTAATAGCCCTGCTGTACAAATAACCTTTATTTAGTTCAGAGTTATGAATATCTAGTTGTCTTGAAGACAAGGGGTTGGCATCATTCATTTTATTTTTAACAATCCCTAAGAGAAAATATGAAGCAATGCAGTCTGGAGGAAATAGAGTTGTCAGAATTGAGATTTGGATCTTTCTCTGAACAATCAGGACATAAGTGGGTAGAATGTGTGAAAAACATTTGTTTAATTTGGTTAGTAAATGTGGAAATCTGAATATGAATGCAAGGCTACTGATTGCAGGAACAGGACCAGCAGCACATGTCAAGGGAGTCGGGCTGGACCAAGTATGGGGAACTAGCTAAGGATCAAAGCCAACGTTTGTTGACAAGAAATCTTATCTGTAAGAAATGGGGCTCCAGGCAAGGATGTATAGACTGATGAACAAGTCAAGAGCCCAGCGACTGGGGAAATAGGCACCAATATCAGTGACACTGCAATATGGAAAGGAAATTGAACAAGCCTTTTTCATAAGACATCTCCTTGAGAAAAGTCTAATATCCATTTGCTAATATATCGAGGACTTTTTATATTTCCCTTTCTAGGGACAGAAAAAGGCCCAGTGCCTGGAACTGGACCAGGCAATAGAAAGAAGAGATTAAGTGAAGCTTGTTTCTAAATTTAGAAGCATAGAAGAACAAGAATCCAGGCAAACCTCTATAGAAATTTACTACCCTGAATATGTGCTTTTCTATAGAGCTTGCCTGGAAAGCAGTCCAGAAAGTAGAAAGTGCTTGGGACACTTGGGTCTGAGTCCTGGTTCCAGAACTTGCACTTGTCCCATCATGTCCAATTTCCTTAACCACTCTGAGTCACACCATCATCATTAGCCAATGCTAATGATAGTGATTACTACAGAGGAAATTCATGGGATTAGATCAGAGCATTTAAGCAGAAAGTCTGGTACAGAGTAGGTACTAGAAAATTGATATCACTCATTCTGAGTTCCTTGGAGGGAACATATTTTAAAATTGTGTTGCTTTTATCTAAGTCACTCAACAAAGCAAAAGTTTGCCCTCATAATTTAACAGTTAATGTTGCATCATAATTAAAAATGACTATACACCTTTATGCAATCATTCTGCTTTTAAGATTTTTTCCCACCAGAGATAATCACGTATCTGAAGAAAGCTAGAATCAACCTAAACATCAGTTAACACAGGTAATGCTAAGTAAATGATTATATATTCACATAATGAAATACCACGTACTTTCTAAAATGAACGGAGCAGGTCACTCTAAGTTTGCTTTAAATGTTGCCATTGTGTGTGTGTGTGCACGCGCACGCACATGCATAGATACATATACACACACAATGTATTTGATTATGCTTGAAAAAGGACAGTTGGTATATATGTATGACTTCTTTTGTATGTATGACTTTTTTTTGAAGAATACGTAATATTTTTCATTTTAAATGTGGTACTGTTGGGGAGTGATATGTCGGGTTAGATTAAAGGGATAGACTAATGAAATTTAATTTTCACTTTGTGTTTTACTGTAATATTTGAATTATATTCCTGATCAGTTATTACTTGTATGATTTCATTTATTTTTTATTTTTATTTATTTATTTATTTTTAAGATTTTATTTATTTATACATACAAGCTGGGGTACAGGCCAGAGGTGTGGGGCAGCGAGAGGGTTCACTAGGGACAGAGCGGGGAGCAGAACAGGCAGATCAGAAATACACTGCTGAAGGGAGCAGCGGGTGAGGCAGGAGAGGTCTGCCGCACCATGCGGGATTCTCCCCGGTGGGGCGTCGAACCCGCATCGCTGCTGCCGACAGCTCCACAGCGCAGCGCTTAATCCCTGCGCCACCAGGGAGGCCCTACTTTTATGGTTTTAAAATAGCAGTAAAACAGTGGCTAACTTGCTTTCTTAACTCATAGATTAAGATGAGAAATTTGGGTTCACTTGGAACTCTAACACAGTAATACTTTACTACATGTTTTACTTTTTTCTTCTTTAAATAGCTGAGATATTTCATACAGAAAAGCACAGAAAAAATAACAAAATCCATGTACAAGCCTAGACCTAATACTTGCCATCTTAGCATTTGCTATGTTGGTTTTAAACCCTCTTATTTATAAACAAGTAAACTAGTGCTAATACACAAGAGAGTCTGCTTTTATCTTCTTCCCTCTTATTTCCATACCTCCTTTGGGATCTCTATCCTGATATAGTTTACTTTGTTTTTATCCATATGTTTTGACATTTAATTTTTACAACACTTTATAGTAGGTATTATCATTTTGAATTACATACACGGAAACTATAGCTTAGAAAGGTGTAATAGCTTATTCTGCTCATACGGATAGTAAGTGAAGAAATACAAGTTCAAACCTGGGACAATCTGATTAAGATTCAGGCAGATTCCATTAAGAAGTAATTGTGTATATTTTTGCAAGTGAATTTATCTGAAATCATACTATTTGGTCTTCAATTGTGTCTTGTTCCCTCCTCCGCCCCAGCAAAGAAATGGCTGAAGCCTAATTCCCATTATCTATGAATGTGTCCTTGTCTGGATATTTGGAAATAGATTCTTTGTATATGTAATCCATTAGGATGACTGATTAGGGTGAGCCCTAATCCATTATGTTATGTGTCCTTCAAAGAAGAGAGGAAACACAGACAGGGCAGAGAGAGGAAAGCGAAGTGAAGATGAAGGCTGAGGTTGGAGTGATGGAACTGCAAGCCAAGGACCCAGAGGCTTGTGTCAGAACAGCAGGAACACACTCTTCCCTGGGCCTTGAGAGGGAATCTGGCTCTGCTGATGCTTTCACTTGGCTGCCTAACCTTGAGAACTGGGATATAAAATTAACTTACATTGGTTTAAATCATCTTAGTTTGTGGTACCTTGTTACTGCAATCCTCATAAAATAGTATACGTATCGCTCATATTGAAAAATTTAGGGAAACTGCTAAGAATATACATTTATAATCCAAATTTTCTAGGTCCAGGCCGTGGTTCTCTTACTAATTAATTGTAAGATTTGTGGCAAGTTACTAACTTTTTAGGATATTAGGGATGACCTTTAGACTTTGCCTCTAACATAAAATAATAAAATAAAAAAGTAATGGAATAAAACATTTTAGAAATTTATAAAACAGACTAGAGAGATTATCAACAAAACTAAGAGGACATCAACAATAGAGAAATTTAGCATGAATGAGGAGTAAAAACAAAAAAATTAGAAATGAAGCAACACAAATATAATTGCAGTATAGATTTTTTGAATCTTTTAACAATATTTGGAAAGTGCATTTACAAACTTATTAAGAACAAATATTTTCTAGAATATAGATAAAAACAATATAGCAGAACAATAGAAGGAATTGATTTGATAATCAAGTGACTTTTCTGAGAGGTACCAGTTGTAGGTATTTTGCCAGCCCTTTGAAAAACAAGAATGATTTCAGAAACAGAAAACTGTATAGATAGGACTGGTAACAGACCTACCGAGGACAGCACTATCAAGATAACACAGGTAATTTCATTTTTGAGCAGTGATGCAGATATTTTAAATCAAAACAAACAAATTGAATTAAATAACAGAATCAGATATTACCTAATTACTAAGGAGAAAACATGCTGGAGATGTCAGGATGGTTCATCAGAAAATGTGAAACAGCGTATTAGCAATAAGAGTTTTCTGAGGAAAATCTTAGGAACATCTAAATAAATGAAGATCAGATAATTCTTAAAACATAGGCATTTACTAATATATGTATTAACATCTGACTGAAAGCATCCTTAATGGCTGAACCTATTAATTATTTCCATAAATAATTTGTACATCTATTATTACTATCTTATGTTTGCTCTTACTCTATATGGAATCATTTTTTTTATACTTTTTAATTATAGTGTATGAAAACTGTTGATTTTAATATGTCTACCTCTTTCTTATTCAGTAGCCTTTTGGAATTACTTTACTTGGTTGACTCCCTTTAGTTGTCTGTATTGACAATTAGATGAATACGATAAAGATTTTATTTCTTTTTCTTATTGTGTGCTAGGCTCACTAGTGAAAACAAAGATATGTCTTGTCTTCACTTCTAGCCCACAGTGTTCTAGTGTTAATTCACAGGAGATATTGTATGAATGATGGTGATCAAATAAAAGAATGTTCAGTCACACTAGTAATCAGAGTAATTAAAATCAAAACTATCAAAAGATGCCTTTTAGTTCACATCGAACTGAAAAATCTGACAGTCCCAAGTGTTCATAAAGATATAGAAAATTTTAAGGTGATGTACACTTACAAATCATGTAGAATTGTGGTTATCGGAGTGCGGTTTCCAGAATAGCCAAACCACTTGGGTAGGTGACCAAATGGTGAAATCTCAGGCCACAGACCTACTGAACAGAAACTTTGGAATTGAGGGCTAGAAATCTTTTTTAACATGTCTCTGATCATTCTAAAGTATGCTAAAATTCCTTACATAGAGGAACAAACGGAGAAGCTGTTTGACATTATCTTGTGAAAATGAAGGCATAGGAGTTCTAAGTATTATTAACCTTAGAGAAATTCAAAATCATAAATGCACAGGAATGCAAACCAAAAACTCCATGGCTATACTGTTTGTAATAGTATAAATTTGGAAATTATTGTAAGTGCCCTTCAAGAGGATGAATAAACACAAATGTAGTCAATTAATGAAATACTATGTCTTTCTTAAAATGAATGCACTGAAATGAGTAAATGTGGAAAAAACGAGTGATAAAACTATGTTATGTAATGCTACTTAACAAAATGAAAACTTTTTGAATGCTTTCCATATGCTAGGCACTGGTTTAAGTGCTTTCTGTGCATTTCCTAATTTTATTCTCCTAGCGACCTTATGAGAGGAAATAGGGATAGATCCATATTTTATGATGTGGAAATGTTGCTGCAGAGACATTAGGCAACACATCTGAAGTCACATAGTGAGCCTGGACTCCAAGCAGTACTGCCTGTTAGTATGGAAAATACATCATCGATCCTAGGCTTATAATGGTGCAAAACAGGACCATGTATTATTAATGGATAAAAATCAAATTCAGAAGAGTGGCTACCGCTGAGGAGGCAAGGAAGATAATAAATAGCTCCTGAGACGGTTTCAATTTGATTAGAAGTGTTTTATTGCTTTAAAAATTTTTGAAGTAAGATGTTAGTATTTTACTTTTTCAAAACCTAGCTATTTTACCTACAGGCTGTTTATAATGTTAAAAATCTTTTAAGAATATTTCTAACAAGACATACTTCATTCACCATACCACAGAATCACTTTCATTTATCCTTTCAAAACTGGACTTTGAAACAAAATTTTAATTTATTTAAGAACCCAGGAAAACTCATGAAATAACTTTGAATCACCCAGATCTATAACAAGGAAGTTACTTGGTGAGAAAAATTTATCTGTGTAGAACTACAAAAATTTTGCAAGTGATCGTCTGAGCAAGATTAGATTATTATTAATCAGTCTGAACATGTAGCTAGCACACCTAGAATGTTTCACTTAAAAGACAATGGCATTCTAAGTCTATTCTAATCTTTGAAGTTTAATTAAAAAAATAAAAAAATACATTTGCAGTATCCAACACAAGGGCAGCATCTGACATACTTCTGAAGGATACCAACCATCCTTAGTAATTGTTCACAGCAAGAGATGACTCACTCTGTACAGTTCTTAGATAGGGTGGGCCAGATTGCAGACCATCTACTATTAACGTTAACTAATAGAGGCCATGCTCTTCCCACCTTCACATCATCTGATCTTAAGCAATGTGTGTTTTGCCATCAGTCATGGTCAGAGGTAGACAGAGTGAGATGAACATCATCTGTTCTCCCTGTCCTGGGCATCAATCACTGCCTTGGGGAATTCCATAGAGCCTAAGGAAGAGCTGTGTAGAAAATGAAGCCAGGATGTGAACTTAGGAGAAGTGTGTGCTTGTCCCAACAATGTTATAAAAATAATAGAATTTTAGAAGGCTGGTGTTAAGGGAATCTCATATTTCATTTCTTTCAGTGCCATATTTTAAAAGATGAGATTCAGAGTGGGACAGTATCTTAGCCAATGCCGCATGCAGCTCATCATCAGTTATTAATTGAGAAACATGAACTGGAGTGAAAGGTAGTTTCATGTACAAGCCCTGGATTAAGAATCTTGGACACACTATAGAATAGTGTGCCGATTGCAGGGGCCAGCTAGTAACCTCTCACAGGGCTCTTCATTTTCAGCACATTAGGTGAGGTTATGGGAACCCCTGACCTACCCTTAGCTTTACTTTTCGTCACACTATCACTCTTTTAAACTTCTATTTCATTAATTCCATGTCATAAAGAAAATTGTCATTTTTAATTCTTCAGAAAGATCGTAGGCAGAATTCAATCTAAATGTAGATGATACCATCTAAGTACAAGGATTCAAATGTTAAACACAAAAGGGTAATTGGAGGTTGGTTTACCCATCATTTGATAGCATGTTACTCTCCCTACCCAGCCATTGTACTGGATACACGTGTGTGTGTGTGTGTGTGTGTGTGTGTGTGTGTGTGTGTGTGTGTGTGTGTGTGTAGCAAAGATGAAGGGTAGTCAAAGTAGAAAGACGCAGGGTGTGGAAGATGCATGAAACACACAGAGAGAGGCAAAGCCAATTTGGACTAGAGCGTGACAGACACAATGAAGGAAAGCTGGAGTTGGGAAATAAACTTCTAATTTCATAATCCAGCAAATGCCAGTGATGATCAAATTTCTAGACATTAAAAGAAAAATAGGGGCCTCCCTGGTGGCAGTAGTTAAGCACTGAACGGTGGAGCTGTCGGTAGCAGCGATGCGAGTTCAATGCCTGGCCTGGGAGATTCCCACATGGTGCAGCAGACCTCTCCTTCCTCGCCCGCTGCTCCCCTCAGCAGTGTATTTCTGTCGATCTGCCTGTTCTGTTCCCCGCTCTGTCTCTGGTGAACCCTCTTATCGCCCCACGTCTCTGGCGTGTACCCCAGCTTGTATGCATAAATCTTTTTAAAAAATAATACAGAAGGCCTCCCCGGTGGCACAGCGGTTGGGCGCTTCGCTGTGGAGCTGTCGGCAGCGCACCATGTGAGTTCGATGCCCAGCCGGGGAGAATCCCACATGGTGCGGCAGACCTCTCCTGCCTCGCCGGCTGCTCCCCTCTGCAGTGTATTTCTGATCTGCCTGTTCTGCTCCCCACTCTGTCTCTGGTGAACCCTCTCGCCGCCCCACGCCTCTGGCCTGTGCCCCAGCTTGTATGTAAAAAAATAATAATAATAAAATAAAATAAAAAAATAATAATACAGAAATTTGGATGTTTCAGGTTACCTCTTTTACCCAAATCCAACTCTATCCACCATCTTCCCATATGCTCTAGAGACAACCCATTGTTGTAATGGGATACTGTGATTCTCAAAAACATACCTGATACAAGTTCTTCTGTAAAGTAAAAACTCACATCATTTATGATGAATAGAACTGAACTCCCAATCAGTCTCTTTCATCTTACCCAGTAAGCTTGAGACCTGACCCCAGGTCTGCACTTCTCAAAGTGGGGATCCTACTCTTAGTTTTTAACTGGAGCCATAAAGCCGTAGAATAAGTATGTGTACAGTGTTGATTTTAATAAAAAAATTTGAGAAGGGAGATGTTAAGTCATTTAGCAAATTGGAGTATTTTCATGTAAAATCAATGTATCGTAGAGTAGGAAGTAAAACTTATTTGCTTTTAGGGAATATAATAACAAGTTTCCCATAAGCAGGTGCTTCAGGTCATGTCAGGTGGGGCTGTGTCTTTGTTGCCTGTGCTGTAAGATCCCTTATGTTCTGCCCCTAATCCCCTTCACCTTTTACTAGGCATTGAATGGGAGTTATTTTCTGGGTGGAGCTCTGACCCTGGGTGAGGTAGAGTGACTTTCTAGTGCTGCAGTTAAAGGCATAGAAAAAGTCAGCTGAGAATTCTGTCAACCACTGGCTGCCTTCAGCAGGAGCAGAGTCCCTGAGTCCCCTAAGGGGATCTGGGCCCTGACCTTGGGATTCACTACACCAGCCCCTGATAATTGCTTCCCCTGGGCTGCATAGCTGCCTATCCCACCACAACCTAGTGTGAGAAATATAGGACTCACCTATTACGCAAACACGTATAGCCTGGAAGAGTTTCCAGTGAGATTCACCTGTGTCCTCCAGGGCTAACTTGTGGATCAAATTCAGGAGCATAGGTAACAGGAGAAGCC
The DNA here is from genome assembly GCA_004024925.1 of Scalopus aquaticus. Classification (NCBI taxonomy): domain Eukaryota; kingdom Metazoa; phylum Chordata; class Mammalia; order Eulipotyphla; family Talpidae; genus Scalopus; species Scalopus aquaticus. The sequence continues at coordinate 80,198 of PVIJ01004810.1, forward strand.
TTTTTATAGATCACCAAATAAGCTTTTCTAAAATTACCATTCTCTTTGACTTCCTTCCTGCACCCCCCGTCAAATAATTATTTTTATTTCAGACTGCTAGGGTTTGCATTTAGTGGTTGGTATATTTGGGTGAGAAAAGCCTTTCTTTATGTGTGTAGTTACCTGTGTAATATAGCGGTCATAAAGTTGATCCTGATGGTTAGAATTTATAACACTGTTCTTTAAGGCTAAAATTTCCAGACAGTCTTATTTCCTTTTTTTTTTTTTTTTTTTGAAAAGGCTGTTTCATCAGTTTTCTTCCAGGAAAAAGTAATGAAGTAAATGCACTTTAAAATCCCTAAAATAGGTTCTTTGTGAAAAGTCTAGTGTTTTGAGGTTAATGGAATTTGAGACTATCTTTATTTTTTTAATGTGGAAGTTCAAAAACTTTATAAAAGAAGATTAGGTCACTTAGGTATGTAACCAGGCATAATTCAATTACTAGATTACTACTTGATTATAAATGCTGTTTATAACTTAAATTTTCATATATATATGCTGTGCATATGTACATATATACACACACAAATATATGTACACCCACATATACACACACACACACACACGCGTGTGTGTGTGTGTGTGTGTGTGTATCGAGAGAGAGAGAGAGAGAGAGAGAGAAAGAGAGAGAGAGAGAGAGAGAGAGATGGCTGGTATTTCATATAACCTCCTTCACTTTTACTCAATCTCATTGCAATTCTAGGATTAATCCTTACATTTTTCCCAACTCACCTTGGGGTCTAGGGCAGGATAAGATGGGATAAAAAGGTAAAATAAAATTTTAAGAAAATTTTCAAAAGGGCCTAAATAAAAATAGTAGTATACCATGAACAAAGAGGCAGAGAAAATTAATTGATATATTGGAAATCCAGAGGAATCCTCAAAGCAGCACTATTCATAATAGCCAAACTAAGGAAACAACCTAAGTGCCCAAATACAGATGAGTAGCTCAGGAAGATGTGGTATATATACATAATGGACTATTACTCCGCTATAAAAAATATAAATTCTTGCTATTTGAGTCATCATGGATGGAACAGAAAGGGGGATTAGGCTGAGCAAAATAAGTCAGGAGGAGAAAGACGAATACTGGATGATGTCACTTATATGTGGCATGTAGAGATACTAAAGGATCAGATAAACCAAGCTAAAAAGAAACCCTAGTAACGTGATTGTAGAACTGTGGCTCCCAGAGGGGAGGGTGAGAAAGAGAGGTGAGGACTAAGTGGGGAGTGAGTACAAAGGACTGTGTGATAGACTGTGGGTGTGGAGTAGTAATAATGATTGAATGGGGAGATGCTATACCTCTAAAATACAAAGTGATGTAAGCTAATGGTAACTCAGTTTAAAAAAAAATCTCATATAAACATAAGTAAATACATTTTGTGTAGAAGCTATGCAAGCGTAGTGTCAAAGACATGTCCTCCAACCCTTTTTTCCATCAGTCTAATTTGAACCATATGAATGTCACTTTCAACATTTTTAGACCTGCAAAAATGGCAATTTCAGATTACTAATAGTTTACTGAAAGTTTTGATTTTCTCCCATTTGGCAGTGTCCTCAAGATCGCTCCTGCATTTAACTCCATTTGGGACTTCCCATATTTGCATACTCCTTTCAGATGCAATTCTCCTCATATCTGGTCTATTTAGATTTGAAGATTTCAGTTCCACATTTTGGGGATTGAAATAGCTCCATCAACTGCAGGATCAAAAGGCGACTAGCAGAAAAAAGGCACTAAAGTCTCATTCTTTCTCCTGTGAAAATGTCAATGTCTCCTGGAGGCATACATTCTTTTACTCTTTTATTGTGTTTGAACTATACTGGGGTGATAATAGTCTGATATTTAAGGCAGTTTAAGATGAAGATCTTCCTGTTGAGTAGTTTTCATGTGTTGGTTAGCACCTTTTAAATAATATTAATTTTTAAAATCGCAATTATAATTTGTCTAAAATTTGGGAAGTGAAATAGGTAGATGGGGTTATATATGAATCCTTGGAATGGCATGTGAATAACAGAAACAGGGAGTTTGTATTTTCTATTGTTGATACTCATTCTTATATTTGACTATGCAGTCAAGAGATACTGCAATCTGTGTGTTATATTTCTATTGATGTTTACTAAACATTGGTATATATTTATAATTATCACAATCATAATGTGTTTGAGCTGGGGAGGAATCTTGAGGATACACCAGTTTCTACATGACTGCTAGCAGACTCTACATGTCTGCTGGGGTCTCCTTCTAACATCGTTTCCCAAGGAGAACCGCCACTTAGCTGGTACTCGATTCCTCCCAGGTGTACCCACAGTGTGAGGCAGTGCATTCTGTTTGAGGAATTTCTGGTAACTAATAGTTTTCCTAAATGAGTCGAGATCTGGGCCTCCCTGGTGGCACAACAAGTTAAGCGCAGCACTGTGGAGCTGTCTGCGGCTACAGGGGCACAGGTTCAATGCCCAGCTGGGGAGAATCCCACATGGTGAGGCGGACCTCTCCTGCCTCACCCGCTGCTCCCCTCAGCAGTGTATTTCAGTCAAGCTGCCTGTTCTGCTCCCCACTCTGTCTCTGGTGAACCCTCTCACCGCCCCACATCTCTGGCCTGCACCACAGCTTGTATGTAAAAATAAAAATCTTAAAAAAAAAAAAAGTAAGATCTGCTTCCCTGAAATTTCCATCAGTTGATTCTATTCCTTCCCATTAGAAGGCCATTCAGGAAAAAAAAGGTTCATTTTCAGTGCATAGAACAAGAATTAGAAATTGTGGTTTTGTGTGAGTGCTGTAAATTGGAAGGGACAATATCCCAATATGTGCTATTATTGCTTCATATAAAAGAAATCAAGTTCTTGAAATCAACTATTAGGTCAATGAATTGGATAGTTTATTCAACATGACCTAGGTGTATCCCTATAATTAAATTAGATTTGTAAATTAGAGAAATGTTATCTAAATGCTAGGTTTCCATTCTTCATTGATAGTATTTTTGAAGCTTTTTATTCAAGTATAAGTTGTAGTTACTTTTTCAAAGATAAATCACAGTTAATTTAAGTTTTATAAATAGGTCCATAAAATGCAGTTAAATACATATCTAAATGTTCTCTGCATTTTATGTGATTTGCCTAACAAGTATGACTCTTGTATACAAGTATTTATAAATATTTTTATTATGAGTACTAAGTATATCTGTAAGTAAACTAGAAAATTTTGCTAACATACAAAGTCATATTCGCTAACCCTGGGACAGAGCTTAAGATTCTGAATTTCTAGTATGTTCCAAGCTGATGTCCAAGCTGCTTGTTAAAGGACCATGTTGTGAACAATGAAAGAGAAATAGGAGGAAAGTGTAAAGAGAGTTATAGGGAGGTATATTTGAGTTGAAATGAGGGAATTTTTCAATAGGAATATCATTATACATATATGGGGTGTGTGTGTGTGTGTGTGTGTGTGCGCGCTCGAAGGTGTTCATGTTCTGTGGAGTCAATCAGAAGATAGGTCTGTCCAGTTGTTGGGGGCAATATGGACTGAAATATCAATCATACTAAGTTAGGATTTTCTCAAAGTGACCTGTAGGGTTTTTGCTTCTATCTTAGGTCCTTATCCACACTTGGAAAACCTGCTAAAAATCTCTAATTTTATACGTTTTACCTAGTAAAGCTGCATAAGATTTAATATTTAAAACAAGTTTAACTGTGAGCATAATTACACACACACACACACACACACACACCCCAGAAGACTTCCTTTGCTTCTACTTGCTCTGATCTAAGAACCATGGTCAAATGCTAAAGCAAAGATTCCCTGCTTTTCAGCTGATACATAGGGGGTATATTCTTAATCTCCACATCCTTGCTTAAATTAAAGTGAAAACTCTTGATCTATGAACAGTGTTCAATTGCAAAATAGCTCAAAAACCCCACTCAGTAAGCCAGCCTGCTCACAGAGTCCATGGATTATATATTTATGAACTTTGTTCATGGGGGAGACCTTTGTTCTTGTGTTATAGACAATGTGAAGAGACAACACGACTTGATGAAAAGAACAGTGAGTCTGGAGCCGTGGCTGAGGTTCAGCGCTGCCACGGAGACTGTAGCTTTGGTCCTGTCCCTGGCCCTCCTTATGGCTCTGATTCCTCAGGAGGGTTGTTGTACATCAAGGGTTGGAAAACTTTTTCTATTAAGGACCAGATAGTAAATATTTTATCTATGGTCCTATGCAACCACTATTGTAGCAATGCAGCTCTGGTATTGAAATATGTAAACAAAAGAGTGTGACTGTGTTGGAATAAAACTTTCTTTATATAATGTAAACAGGTGGTACAGTGATTTGGTCTATGGGTCATACTTTGCTAGTGGGCCCTTTTTGTGCAGAATCACTATGCACCTGCCTGACCCAGAAAAGATTCGTAATTTAAATTTAGATAGACTCTCGTAAATGTTGACTAAGATATTAGCAGATTATACTGGCTTGACACATATTACTATAAACAAGGAACAGTATCTTAACTCAAAGGGACACAATTTGACAAGATTTTTAGGTATCAGGGTCAGACAGCGGACAGTAGCAGAGATATTTTTGAACCAAGGGGCTTCAGAGGGTCCCCCAAATGATGCAACATTGGAAGTTGCTTGCCCTGTCTATAAGTCAGATAAGTCTGGTTACTCAGAGGGAATCATTAGCATTCTAAGGTCTCCACTGAAGCCATTCTGGGACTGCTTACTTGCCAGGACAGCTGAGAAGCCACAAGGGGAACAATGAACCCTGTTGTTGGAATTGTAAATAATGAACCAACTGCAGTAGTTTTGCTCCATAGGCCCCATACTGACTGCAATTCAATTGTAAATATCCCCTTTCTGCTCATGTACTGGAGGGCAGAGAGTTGTTGCCATATATTATGCTAAATATTCCCTGGCATCTGACTGCAGGGGGAGAGGACAATGCAGACGGCAAAACCAACACATTAGCTTGCTGTACATCTGTTTCTGTCTCCCCATAATTCAAGGTATTAGGATAGCCCACGCCTTCCCTTGGAGACACATGGATATTTTATAGGCATGGAATGCATATCTGTGTATATGAATGCATTGCTATTTGATTCTTTCAATGGCACCTTCTTAGAAATGAAAGAGATGGACTTACACTATTTATATTTCCCTGCATGGTTTTTCTTCTTTCATTGTTTTTGTTCTGTTTTAAGGGATGCAGAACCTTCTCCCTGAACAGCTATTAAGTAGCTGGGGAGATATTTCAGAGATGATTAAATTAATATTCCTTTTGCATCTAGTGCCCATTGCTGTCACCAAGACCCTGGCTTGGGTTCCTGACCAACTACAGCATTAACTCATTTTCTGGATGTGACCCTTTTATATCCCAGTTTCCTAGATTGATGCTTGACTGACTTTTGCTTTTTTTAAACTCTGCTTTTCTGAACTCTGCACTATGGTTTGGCTCTCTGAATTCCTCCAGTTTCTGCATCCATTCTCTGAACTTGACCTCCAGATTCTTATGGGTCCTACAACAAGCTGGGAACTTGTCCTTGCTGGGTTATTAGAGTAGGACTGTTGTTCAAACAGCAAGTTTACAGAACTGTAGAGCATAAAGGAGTTGTAGAAACCACTAGCAATGACCCTTCTATTTTAAGGTGAAGGCTGTGAAGCCCAGAGATGTTGCCTGATAAGCTGAAGGCATCTGAATTCTACTCAGAGCTGAGCCTCCCTCTCCCTGCCTTCTCCCTGGGCTGCCCACTCTACTTCTGGTCTATTTGGGGGATAAGTTTGTATTTCCTCACATTCTCTCATGGCTTGCTTCCAGCCTTAGGTTGTGAAATGAGTAGCATTCGGAATGCCTGGGTCTTGCCCCCCACCTGCCCTGACTCTTTACAGAGTCTTTAAGGATGTGTTACAGTGTCTTTAAAGATGTGTTTGTACATCTCTCCAAATGCCCAGCAAGGAAGAAGTGGCGGCTTCCTCAGCACAGCATGACATGACATAAAAATGGAACATTGTGTGGACTTCCATGCTGTTCAAAAGCACTTCATCCTTCTGTCTTTGAAGGACATTTTACTGCCTTTTTCAGTTAGCCCCAGCCTGCAGACACATGACTGCAGACACATGACTCAATTATCTCGGGCTTTTTTTATTTTCTTTACCAAGAGTTACTTCATGTCTCAGGTTTCTTTCTGATGCTCTTAATTCCGATTCAGTCACGCAGGGCAGTTTTATCGCCATGCACACTCTCTGACTAAAATCACGGAGGCCCTATCCACATGCCAGCTCTCCCCTGCTCCCTACCAACATCCTACCTGCCAGTGCAGTCCAAGCCTGTGAGTTTGGGGAAAGGGACTGTGTTTCCTCACAGCCTGGGTTTTGTTCCCAGCGTAGCCTTGTCAATCATTGTGCTAAATCAGACCACCTAATATTGGGGAATTAGACCACTGCCCCATTAATTTAAGTAGCATTGTTTACTTTCTCACTCTCTCATCCTTAAAAAACAAACAACAAAAAAACAGGCAGAGAATGTCTCAAATTTTACTCAGTGTTATGAACATTTTTAATAAATGGTCATTTATTAAATGAATGGTCATTTTTAATAAAAATATGGACATTGAATTTAGGGAGAGAAAACAAAGATGCCAGAGCTCAGTTCTCCACAGTGAGAGCGTGGACTATGTTAACTGTATGTCTGTAAGCATTTTATGATTTTTAATCCATAAGTGTTTCTCCACCTTTTTTCCTGACCCAACATGGGTGAGGACTCATGAACCAGCTGAACCAATTTTCACCTGCAGTTGCAGCAAAATGCTCTCTCCTGGGGAGAGAACATTAGAGGGGTGGAGAGGACGTTTAGCTGGGATTTCTACTCTTGGATTCCAACCCCAGCTCTGCAGGTAACTGAGCTGTGTGACTTCAGTGAAATCATTTCACCCATTTGGAATTCAGTTTCCTGAAAGAATACTTTGGCTGAAAGAAACAGGAAACAGGAGCACTGGTGGTGGTGTCAGTTATACAGTCATTCTGTGCTGTCACAGGTACTTGATCATCGGCAGCCTCTGCTGTTACTGCAGCAGCTTAAGGTGTTGAGGCCACATACTCTACATCTCCTTGTCACCTCAGTATGCAAATTGCAGCTCCAAGCCTTAGATCTGCATTTAGGACTTAGATCCACTTCTGTCTCTTTCATCAGCAAGAGGAAGCACCATCTCAGAAGAATGTAAGGGAGGCTGAGAAATAAAGTACTTGGCTGGTCCAGTCTCTGTGGAGGCAGACAGAAGAAAGGGATTGTGATTACACTACATGCTGAGTTAGCCAACCTGCCATGTCCACTGTGCCTTCTCAATATAGAAAAGGCAGAGGTTGTGCTAAAAAGGATCTCAGATTCAGATGTATGTGGATCTCAATAGAAAGAATTCAGTGTGGAGCACTACACTTAAGTACAGAGCAATTCCTGGTTTCTATGTAAGTCCTCGTCCAGAAAAGCATCCTCTTTTGTTCTGTTTACAGGTTGGGTGAGGAGTTAGAGAAAAAGTTTTGAGGAAAATATGTGGCCCCTCTGGGTTTCTCTCCACAGTAGTATATTCTCAATCAATAGCACAGTGTCATCTCCAGAACAAGACAGAGGTGACCAGTATTCTCAAGATACTGCTGTGTTGGCAGTTCTAGGAAAGGGGGAAAAGTAATTTATTTAGATGGAAAAGCTCATGAGAGGTAACACATATATTGTTTTATATAATGATTTTTCAATTAAGTTTGTACTAATGATTTTAGAAAGTTTAGAAAATCAAGAGAAAAGCATTTTCACTGAAAAAAAAAAATTCCCATTCGGTCTTCACTCACATATCTAATTCTGCATGGTTACATCCTTACATGCACATGGTGTTGTTTCTTCAGCCTTCTACGTGACATAATTACATTGCTATTTTATTTTACAGAGAATAGAATAAGAAGAAATAGAAAGACAGGAATGACTAAAAGAAATTGTCGTAGGAGGGGGAGATGATGGGCAGGACAGTCCTGATGTTTTCATAAGAAACTTGGCTCCTGCTCCATTGTGTCTAAGTGCTCTATGTGACAACATGGGTGGGGACCTAAGAAAACAGGGTGAACTGTGGGTACTCGGACAGTTGGATTCTCTTCAGGAATCAGAAATAGGTACTTAAGATCCAATTATCTCCTGGCTCTTCTTCACCTCTTATTGCAGGAAATAACTTCCATGCACTGAATTCACTTGCGTCTGGAGTCAACAGTTGCTTCTTTATAAATGCTGCTTCACAGCATTTCCTTAGAAGGAGTATTGCTTATTAAATGCTGTAAGTACATCCCAAGAGAAAAAGTGATCTCTGACAAGCAGTGGGTCCTCTGATATCAAGATTCCAAACACAAAAGCCAATGGGATCCAAGCAGAAAGCATATTTGTGAATTTTTCGCTAAGAGACAATAGAGGGCGGTAGACCAACTGCAGACCAGTGTAACTGAAAGTAACCAGACCTTCTCCGTCTTTGCTTGTTCAATATTGTATGAATTCCTGGGTGTGGACTTCTCATACCCAGAGGATGAGTATGCAGTTTTGAGTGTGTGCCTTACAAACCACTGTGGCTTTTTCCTGTTTGAAATGGTAAGTCAGATATTTCAGGAATTCTTATTATAGTTTTCCAATGATGTTCAATTTTCCTTCCATTTGAGCACACATAAGGATTTTATCTCTTGACTTACTTGTGGTTGGTTGGAGCAATATAATTAGCCTTTTCTTAAGGAGTGCTGAGCCTAAGTGATGAGTTTACTTCCACATTAAAGCATTTCATTATATATTATATGTGTGAGAACCTTTAGAGCTTCTTTTCCTTTGGCACAAGCAGATACCAGTGTTCAAAGTAGTTATGGCCCTGTTAGTCTGTGCATGAGTAGTTAGAAAGAACTGAAGCCCTGGGAAAATTCTGATTGGTAGCAAAAGTCAAAACTGTATTTTATCGTGAAACCATTCGGGTTTGGGGGATATTTACCTATCATTCCAAAATTTAGACTATTCTGATAGTAAAGACTTATTCAGAGCTGAAAAGAATTTGGAGTCTTTTACTTCAGGCCATAAAGAGAAAAGGGAAGCTTTCAGGGACAGACAAGAAGTGTAAAGTATAACATGTAAATATAGATGTACTCAGCAGAAATCACATAGGATGTGGCCCTACCTTCTAACACTGAACACTCATGGGACCTTGGATCAGCTCTTGATTATCCAATGGTGCTGTCACTTCATATATAAGGAAAGCAGATAATGTGTCTTTCCTTTTATTTCTGAATTTTCAAGATAATGACCAATTGCCTTGAGTTGGAATCTATTGCAGTTCTTACATTATTAAAACTTAAAGTGTCCCATGTAGGACACTCTTCAAGTTGGCTACTTTCTACCTTTGACATCACCCAGTAGATTTTGTCTGTACTTCCTGTGATGTCACAATATTCCAGACCTAAATCTGTAATCTGCCATTTTCCCGAGAAGCTTCAGTTTTCTTTCATGGGAAATGGATTTTAAAATCAGAGTCTGGACTTGCTATTGATACTTGTTTGATCACATTTCTCAAAACTTTCAATGGACAGAAATAAGGAAATGTCTGTATATATGCAGTATTAGGAATTCATAGTGATGTTTCCTCTTAAAATTCAGGGCAATAAGCCTTTTACTTAACTTCTGTGGTACCACTGGGAAATAATTCACAATGGATCTGACAATCTTGAGAGGAGAGGTAGGACCATCATTTTTGTTCTAGACTATGTTTAGAAGGACATCTGTATAGCAAATGGTCTTGAAAGATATCTCCCTCTGAAACAAAGAGTAGATTTGTATCAGTATGCTTTCTCCTGAGAAAAGGGGTTGGGGGTATGTGTGTATCTATATAGATATGTATGTATCTATATAGACATATAGATATCTATATAGACATATTTATCTATATAGACATATAGATTTTAAGGAATTGGATCCTGTGACCATGGGGGCTAGTAATTTTGAATCCCTGGAACATGCCACAGCAGGTAGGAAATTCAGGCAGGATTGGAGCTGCATTCCTGCCTCAGAAATATGTCTCCAATTTTTTAAAAATCTTTAGCCCTTCAGTAGATTGAATGAGGCCTGCACTTGCTATCAAGGGCAATCTCCTTACAATTGATTATAGATGTTAACTCTATCTGCAAAATACCTTCACAGCAACACACCTAGTGTTGATTAAATCAGCAGATACTCTCACCTAATCAAGCTGATCCACAAATTAACCATCACAAACTGCCTGAAAGCTTGAAAAGTTTTCAGAAACTTTTGCTTTGCTTGGAAACTGTTATAAAAGATTCAGTTTCCCTCATCTCCAGGTTGCTCAGCTGTGAACAGGCTTGCTGTACATGCAGCAGTGACCTACACTCTGCTGCATCACCAATGTGGGTTTTGGGGGTGGATCAAAAAAGAATTGATATAAACATAATGTCTGGGCTTCTTGTGCATAATAAAGTAGTAAATTGCTTTTTGTTTCTTCTGTCTTTTTTCAGCATCCACAAAACTGGTAAGCTTATGTGTTAGTTTCAAAGTAGGGCAAAATCTCAGACCTTGACAGTTTCCTCTTTATTTTTTCTTTTCATCTTGAGAAGTTTCAAGAACATGGTGGATAATAGAATAAGATATCCTATTCCCTCATTACTCCATTTGATTTTTCCCAATTTTCACACATCATAATCTCAGAATAACAATACTGATGATACCACCAGTAATTATGGTTTCAGGGAACAGGTTTTTTTGGGTGTGTGTGTGTGTGTGTGTGTAAAGTAATTGTACATGTATGTGTATTACATATATTTGCATGTCTTATCCATAGTCTTATTAAGGTCAGATTATCTGCATTGTCAGATCATATAGTCATTATCTTCTCCCTTTCAATCCTCACTGAGACTTAGTTTTACAAGTAGCTATTTATGTAATATCACCCCAGTCCTTACGTTGTTTCTCCAGTAATCATGGCTATCTAAAATTTGTTCTCTGGGAGATTCCTTAGAGTTTTCTTAGGAAGGTCTTCTGGGGACAGTATGACAGCAGTACATGAGTTTTTGCATGCTAGTAGAAGCCTGTGTCTTTCATGCTTGAAGGTCACTGTTGTTTGTTATAAAATCCTTGTCTCATATTTTCTTTCCTTGTATGTGTAAAATATATTACTCAATGTTCTTGCATAAACCATCTGTCAAAATATCTGATGATAATTTGATTTTCTTTCCCTTGTAAGATCCAAGACCACTTTGTCTAGGTCACCAGTGTTTTTTTATTCTTTAATGTCCTGAAATTTTATTAGGATATGTCTGGTGATAATGATAATCTTAGGTATATGGCATGCTCTTTCAATATTTTAAGACTTTTGTTTTATAGAATTGTTCATGACCTAATGTTTTTAATATTTGCAACTTTTAGTTTTGTTTTATTCAGAAAATGCTGTTATTTACATGTTGGATCATCTTTGCTTATCTTTTATAGTTTCCATTTCTCTCTAATCTTCCTAATCTTTTTGGTTTCTGAAATTTCCTTTCTTTTCACATTCTGTGACTCTTAGACATTATTTGTTGTGATCTTTCTCTTTTCCTTCTGATTTGACCTTCCCTTCGATAACTTTTTATATTTCATTTTGAACATAGGTTTTCTTTAAATTTTCTAAGCTTGATTCATGCTGTTCTTTTTTCATTCAAAAAAGTTTCTTAATAACTACCAACATGTAAATCTCAGAGATTGAAAAGTGGGTAAGATGCTGACCTCTCAATGTTGAAGAGCCTAATGTATGATTAGATTAAATTAAAAGAATTAAAAGATTTCAACTCAGAGGAATTTTCTCTTTAATTTTTTTAACTTAAATTCTTTTTGAAGTATAACATAGCTATAGAGAAGTGCACGTTTCATGAGTGTACACATCAGTGAATTCTTACTGCTTGAACAAACACATGTGCCCATTCCCAGCAGTCAGGAGCAGACTGTTGTCAGTGTTCCTTCAGCCCTCTTCTGGACCCTTCCTTGCCACACTCACTTACAACCTCATAGGAGTAGCCTTTGCTTATTTTTGTTCTTTATATGCCATGGTCCAATATGTACTTTTCTGGTCTATCTGCTTTTAGTCAACATTATGCTTGGTGTGATCATCATTATTACTGTATGTAGTCATAGTTTGTTCTCCTTTCTGTGTGACTATACCATGTTTATGCTAGTTATAAGAATTTGCACTCCTCAGTTGAGTGTACTTGAATAGTGATACTACGAGCATTTTAGAACCTCTTGTACTGCTAGTACACTAAGGCATACTGCTGTAAACTGTTAGGTGTGCACCCAACCATGGATGGACTTGCTGAGTCAAAGGTTGAGCTTCAATATATACTTTTAACCTACTTTTTAAAGTGGTTGTGCTGCTAGCTGACTTTTTCTTCTGTGCTGTTGGTAGCAATATAAGTGATCTGTGCAGGGAGAAGCTATGGTCAAATTGTCCTTTAGGAAACGAGTTCAGGGAGTACTTTGGAAGAGGGAGAAACAGAGGTAGACTTGTTTAACTACTATAACAGCACATAAGAGATTAGAGTATACTAAAAAGAATAAAGGAAAAAGTATGGGTATGATTCATTGTATGCCGATAGAATCTGCTAAAGCTGTTTGAAGAAGAAAAAATCATGGTAGTTTGTGTAGACATTTCAGTGGGATGAGGCTGGTGAGTGCAGACAGGCTGTGGTGATGCAGAGACCTCACGCTCCGCTTGCAGGCTGCTGGATCCCCCTCTTATTTCCATTCCTACAAGTCCTGAACTGAGCTCACAATCCTCCCAAAGCCATATAAATTACCAAATAATGGACCATATATATTTTTACACTTAACTAGTAATGCAGTGATTTCAGTAATACAGGGTCCCCATAACATATAAAACACTGATTGAGAAGAATCTGCAATTACTGCCTTCCACTTCACAGTACTGTATCATTTTTATTTTATGTCACACACAAAAGTTCTTTAAAGGAGCTAATCGAGATTGACAGCGCCTGGGCTGCAGCTCTTCTCTCGGAGGCAAACACGCTAACACCCACTACTTTATGCATAGGCAGTGCTACCTCCAACCAGATCCCTGTGCCGAAAGGCAAAAGCTTTAAATTGTTGTGGGATGATTGCTGTTCATTTCCCCAGCCCAGTTTCCCTGATGAAAAGGACTGAAAGTGTTCTGTGTGACCCAAGGAAGGTCATATGACACCTACAAACTCTCCATAGTTTGCAGAAATCTCATTGGGCTGGAACTTGCTTGTGTTGTCCTGTTTCCTTCAGTTTGGGAATACAGGTGAAATATGCATGCAAACAGACTCTGCCTTGGAAGGGTCCATCTGTTCCTGCTGTTAATTTTTCACCTGGAGCCCTAATTATAACTGATTCCATGCAGAAAAGCCTGTGACGTCACTGTCGGGAGCTGAGGGCTTCAGGTGGGAAACAAGGTGCTGGAGCAGATGGACATCATCTGAGCAAAGATCTTGATGTTTTGTAAATATCCACTGCTTAAGAATGAGAGTGAGAGGAAATACTGAAAACAGACTCAAGGAAAATAACTCCTAATTACACTTATCCTTCCCTTCTCTGCTCTTTCCTGACTTACCACATGGAATCAGCAGCATAGTACCATGATTTGTAGATATTAGAAATACACCTTTAGTATGCCTGACTTCCTTGGGGTCCAGTAAAGAAATAGATACACACTTGGCTTACAAGGTTAATAAGAGACTTTGGATCCCATGACATCAGCATCCCTGGAGCAGCCAATGAAACATCTGGAAAACCATTTATAGGAGGAAGCTGTCAAAGAGTTTATATAGTGCAAATGCCTTTCCATATTGTAAGCACATTCACAGTTCTCCCAGGTTAAGCTCTATTCTCGTCTCATGCACCACTGTTAAAGGAGGCAGCAGTGGGAGGTCATCTCTTCCTCTGGTGGCTCTGTGTGCACACACACATCAGGAGCACACCCTTCAGGTAATTTCTCAGAGGGCTTGATTGGCTGAAGCTCCATAGCATGTCACTCTTTTAAGAATGTTCCTTGACTAGCATCTGAAGCCATTACCTGGTAGGTAAGTTTAGGAGAGAAAGAGGAACATGGGGTGTCTAATTAATTAAAGGGATATCATGTTAGTCTAATTAAGGACCACATTTCCATTTTCAGAATAAAGTTATAGGGAGGATTTCTCCCCTGCTCCCCCCTCCCCCCCACTGGTTGAGTGGAACCCAACACATTAAGCCAGCCTAACAGAAAAGGGGTGTGGAAAGCAAGAATTATTACCACCTCCTGCTCTCCAGATATTTGCTGAAGGAAAAAATAAGAATCCCTTGTCAAAGAGGGGTACCTGTCTTCCATTTTCTATTAGATTACCTCGTTGTTTATGTCACTTTCAGATATTTGTGCACTATCATAGGATAAATTAAAAAAATCAAACATATGTAACCAGTCCATAATTAATGAAGGAGTCACATTTATTTTGTCTTGAAGTTGATTGTTAGTAATTTAAAAATTATTTTCCTATAGAAAATATTATAAGGCATGAATGGGTTGCTAATTTAGATTACCATATTTTATTTCTTTAGAGAATGTAGATGAATATTAAAATGCGGTTAAAATCCTGTTTCTCACTTGTGATGCTGTTACTCTATAGAACCCATTTAAATATTTCAGTGTCACTTTCCATGAGCATTCCTGTTTCCAGAACAATCCCTCCCCTTTGGCCCAGGTTGAAGTTGACTGTAGGACCAGTTGAGGTCCAGGAGTAGCAGTGACCAAAGTGGGGAGTGGGAGTGGAGGAGAGAAAGTGCCCACGTGTGGCAACCACAAATCAGTTTGGAAGGGCTTGATCCCCAAGCCTTACACATCTTTTGTTTCAAGGATGAAGGAACAAAGGTTCTGAGTGTCCCCAGGAAGAGTAAAAAAGGTTAAGAATGTTCCAGCAGTCTCTTTGTTGAGATGAAACTATGGAAAGGCAGATATTTGTATGGACAGAAGATCTGTATTTGAGCATCATTATTCCTCCAGTGATGTCCAATTTCTGTGTCTTGTTGTTTTTATTTTTATTATTTTTTAAATATTTATTTATGCATACAAGAACTGGGGTGTAGGCCAGAGGTGTGGGGGATAAGAGGATTCACCAGAAACAGAGTGGGGGGCAGAACAGGTGGATCTACTGAAAAACACTGCTAAGGGCAGCAGGGGGCGAGACCAAAGAGGTCTGCTGCGCCATGTGGGTCAGCTCCCTGGCCCGGGATCGAACTCATGCTCAGTGGCTGCTGATAGCTTCATAGCATTAAGACTTTAACCCCTGCACCACCAGGGAGGCCCTGTCTTGTTAGTTTTTTATCTGTAGTTGCTAACGCATTACCAAGTAAACCATACTTCTAGTATATATTGAAATGTCCTCAATTATCCTTAGAAGGGAAAGGTAAGTCATTTTTGGATAGGATCTGGTTAAAATAACCCAGCTTAAATTTATATTTCACTTTCTAGAGGATTGTAAGTGTACAAAGTTTGCAAGCCTTCACGTACCATGGTGTACAAAGAGCAGGGGTACAAGACTGTTGGTGGTGTGGGACCATGAGCTGCTGTGTTGGTGGAGCAGAAACCCTGCTTCCTCAATCGAACCTTCAAAACAGACGTCTAAGGAGTGGAGCGGAGAAGACAAGCCAACGTTTAGAATCATACTCAGCTGGATTTGAATTTCAGTTGCGTGTGACAAGTTTTTTTTGGTCTCAAAATCTCCATCTATTTATATGTAAAAGTGGAAATAGTTTTCGAAGAATCCACTGCCACATTGAATTGTGGTGAAGATTAAATGCAATAAAGGGTGTGTAAAGCGTGGATGCGGTGTAAGAACTGAATAAATGCTAGCTTATGATGTTTCTCACTTTCAGGAAGTGTGACGTGAAAAGAAAATAAGCCTTCTTGCAGACCCTGAGGACAGGGGATGGGGGAGAGTAGTGACAATCACGTGTTCCCCCGTGGGTTTGTGTCACCCCCCACCCCCAGCCATTGTGTTTGTGCTCCAGGCGCTTCTATTATTAGTTTCGGCTGCTGTTTCTCTTCCAGCTGCGTGATCAGGGCTCCTTGCAGAATACCAATCTGGCCTCCCATGGCACAAAGGCAGTGCAGCAGTCTTGAGAAATATCCCAGAACCCTAGGCTTCCAATAATCTTGACCCTCAGCAGCCTCACTGCTTGGAAGTTTCCAAGGCTGCCTTCGGTGTCTGCCTCGATTGGTTCTACTTGCTGCTTGTCACTCTGAAGTAACGGGTCCCACAGTGAAACCCTTCACAAAACAGTGTATCTGTTGATGGTTTTACCTGTTTCTTTATCTGAGAGAAGTCAAGGGTGAATATCTTTGATTCTGAGAGATTATCGTTTCATTCACCCTGGAAATACTTCCAGGGCTGTCTTTCATCCTTTTCCTTCAAGTCACAGTCCTGAAGTCAATAGGTCAACACCTCAACTCTCCTCTGCATGCCACCATCTTCTTACTGTGTGCCTCTGATGACAGAACAAGGCACTGCTGGCTTCTCTTTGCAGTTCTCCAAATGTCCTTTTTATTAAGCTATACTGCATATGCTTTGTGTCTGTATTGTAAGCCTAGCCCCATCAGCCCTCCCCTGGGAAGTTGTGCAAAACACATGGGCACTTCCAGGCTTCCTTGTTTCGGGGAAACTTCATGTCCACACACCACAATCCTGTGTGGAGTTTGAGCATTCCTGGTCGTGTTCACTCCTGCCATTCTTGGATTATCGCTGTTTGCAAGTTTCTCCCCCTCCTCCTTCCTATCCTAACAGTTATCTGGAAAAATTGAGCAAGAAGTAGCTAGGTAACATACATTAACTGATCATATTGTGTTGTTGGCAGTCATTGGGATTTTAAGGGAATCAGAGAGAAGGAAAAGCTGGAGATGAACAGAATTGATTGGGGGCACTTAGTGTGAAATAGAGGAAACGAAAAGTAAAAGCAAACATGTAATTTCTTGTTAGGTGCCCGGAACTGTCCTAAGCTCCACATATACTTAAAATCATGACACTAACCATTTGACATCCACACTCTGAATGAGAATACTGCTCTACTATATTTATAGAGAGTGTGGACTTTGGAGTCTGGTTGCCTGGGTTCTAATCCTAGCTCCTCTGTTAACAAATTGTGGCCTCCAGAACATGATCAGTGTTTCAGATCCCTTACTTGCAAAATGAAGCAGATAATACCTACTTTTCACAATTTTCCTGAGAAATAATTGTGTTAGTACATAGAAACTTAAGAGAACAGATGCCACTACATAATAACCATTCATTAAGAATTAGTTGTTATTATTACAATTATTTATGCATTAAAAATTATAGCTGGCAGGGCTTGACCATGGTTATAGTATACTGTCATCAGAACAGTGCAGCTGACTGGACAGTCATACTCCTGAGTGGGCAGAACGCTGGGTGTCTTCCTCCTGGTGAGTGGAACAGGCTTTCCCCCTCTCCCTGTGTGCCTTAGTGATATGGTAGCTTCTCACACTCTGTTCAGTGGCAGATTTTGGCATATGTTTCAAGAGCATTTCAACCTTTTACATGTTATTACCATAAACTGTTAAATCCCTTCTGTTACTAGAAGCAAATTGGGAGCTAATTAAATGTAATCTTTCTGGAAAAAAATTGTATTTGGCCATTTTAGAGTAGGGTAGGGTCTATTTTATAGTTCCTTTCTGAGAACTCCACACTCCCCACTTAGAACACTTTATTAACTCAAGAAAAATATCCATGAAAGATGAACAGATGAACATACAAGGAAAGAAAATACAATTTCTTACTAGAAGCCTTGTCTATTCTGGTGCTCACCAGCTTCAGACTTGTGAGGAAGTGAAAGATTCGGCCTATCTGAGGTCCTGTGGCTCCTTGACTCATTAACAGATCCTTCAGTCATTTCTTTCTTACTGCTCATGCGTTGAGATACCCAGTTTTTAATCATATACTTATTGATTATAAGTGGTGGACCATACTATATATATTTTCTCTTATTATGTCTACCTACTGCTGACTCATCCTTTACCTGAAAAGAACATCATTCACCTTCAATCTCCATCTCATAAAAGCCCCTTCGTCACCATTGTTCTGAGGGCCCATGGACTTGAACTGACTCCACCAGGGTAGCCAATAGCCACCTCTCCATTCTCATCAAGTGTGTGTCCGGTGATAGGAGCCTCCTTTCGTTGTCTTGAAGGTACTGTGAGTCCTCTACCCTAGGACCTTTGTACACACTATTCCCCTTGGTCTCGGTGTTTTTCTTTACCCCTTCTGCTTAGTTATGCTTTTTCATCCTTCAGATACTTTCTTGACCTCCTTCCATAATTCCCCTCTTCAAACAATGCTCACCTCCACCGCCATCTAAGTCACAGTTCTTTAATATTAGCAATCAGAAAATTGTCTTCATTTCCCTGGAGTAACTTTTCAGCATTTGTAATTGACCTTTCATTAATGAGGTTATTGGATTAGTACATTCTCCTGACTAACCTAGACATTCCTTTAGAGGAGGGACATTTTTTGGTCATTGTTGCATCTTCAGCATCTAACACAGTATTTAACACATGGGAGGGCTGCAGTAAATACTTCTGAGTTAATTAACGCTCAACAAGTATTTATCTTTCAGTGATTAAGGCCTTGTTTATTAGATTAGTAGACTCAATAAAGTCTCTCGAACAAGGATTGAGCGTGTAGTTTCATGATGGAGCAGTTCCCTTCTGAAAATGTGCTGTGTGTGGTTATGTCTGGTGTGTACCAGCTGGGAATACAGAGGAGAAGAGTCAGACTTGAGTTACTGCCTCGTAGGTCATTCTGGTCCGGTGCATACTTGAGCAGCAGTATCAGGAGAAGTGCGTGTGAGCCAGGATAACAAGCTAGGAATGGGATTATGGAGTACCTAGGAGTTACGGAGTACCCAGAGAAGAAATCCAGATAGTGGGGAAGAAATCTGGAATCCTGTTTAAGGAACTCATGATTGCATAAGTATAGTGTCATGCTTTATGTTAAGTACTGAAGATCTATAGTCAGTAGTTTTGCTCCTTTCCCAGAGTCTTGGGGGGTAGGGTAGGATACTTACAATGTATTGTGGAAAATCCTATGGTAGAAATGCTGCAGGAAAACAAATTTCAGTCTGTGGGCTTTTTAGGCGGCATCGTGGAAGAGGTGACACCTGAGAAGAATCTCCAAGGGAGGTTTGAGCAGGAGTTAGAACTTAGATGGTTGGCATGGAGGGAGGTAGTGTAAATAATGAACAGCAAATGGAAAGGTGAAAACCCTGAAGAGTGCTCAGAGTACTTGAGGGACTAGAAACCTCTTATGAATGATTAGGTTATAGAGGGCAAAACAGGGCTGAAGGGTTTATTAATCGATAAGGCTGCACAAAAGGCATAAAAGGCATGAACTTCACCGGGTGAGTTTTGAGAAGTCATAGGAGCATTATCAGGCACATCTGTGATCCAACATTTGCTTAGAAAGGTGCTTTGCTGTTAATGTGAGAAATGGATGGAAGTAGAACTGAACTGGCATCAGGGAGCTCATTTAGCACAGGATTTTATGAAAGTGGCTCGTGATCATGATAATAGTACCTGGGAAAGTAGCACTTGACTTTTAGAGGAAGAGATGGATTTTAGATGCGTTGAAGAGAGAGTGGCGATAGAGTTTGGTCAGGCTAAATGTAGAAGGTAAAGAAGAAGGAAGTTTCTGATTTGGGCATTTTGGTAAAGGATGATGCCACTTGCCAAGAGGGGAAATAGAGAGCAAAACATATTTGGTTGTTTAAAGGTCAGCACATTTGTTTTTAAATATGTTGAGAGTTAATGAGACTGTTTACTGGTCTCAAATAGCCATCTCTCCCTGTTTAAAATCAATGCACACATTTTAGCTAGGCCTTTCCCACCCTGCAGTTGGATATGACCATGTGACTAAGGGAATGTCAGCACAGATGTACCTCTTGCAGCAGGTGTTGCCCCTGTTCCTCATTTCCTCAGTCCCTCTGTTGGGAATGTGGACATGTGGCTGGAGTTGTAATAGCCATCGTAGACTACAGAGTAGAAGCTGTGTACTGAGGATGATGGAACAATGAGATGAATTATCCTAAGAATGTAATGATTACAGAGTCATTTTTCCAGGTTTGGCTGCCTTTTTTTTTTTTCCCCCCTGTGGATCAGTGAGCTGCTTTTTAAAGTCATCCCTGTCATAGCCCACTGAGCTCAGGAACAGTGTAGCTGTGGGGTGGAGATGGAGGTTGTGTGTGGGTTAGCAGTATGGGCTTCTGCTCTGCAAGTCGACTTGGCTTCATGCAGATTACCTGTCTGTGAGAAGTAGAGACCAATATGAGTTCCCAGTATGGCACCATTCTTTGGACTACTCATCCAGCTCTCTGATGGCAGGTTATTTATATTGTACTGTTAGTAAACGGACTGAGGGACACCCTAAGACCCCCAAACGTGCATGCTCCAAGTAGGTTCTACCATCTGCTACATAAAGACAAAGCATATTCTAAGTGTGTAAGACCTTCAAAAGAAACGAACTTTAATAGAATTAGTGTGCATAGTATAGAGACAGAAGACAGAAAGGATAATAGTTTCCCCATGAAACACCAACATTAGTATCCTCTCAGGGGTAAATACCCAGCCAAACAGGATTGGCCCAAAGTGGGGTCACTGAAGCCCAAAAGCTTGCCACAAATCTAAGTCACTTTCTGGTGGGGAACCATAGGAAAGGGGCAGAGGGAGCAGGGAAGTCTGAAAGGAAAGGAGCAAAATGAGAATCCAAGTGAAGATAAAGGCTGCCTTGTCTATCTCCCCAGGCATCGCTCACATGTCTTCTTTCAAGTGTCTTTCATGTCCCCTAAGTGCCTGGAGCAAGTCAAGGGTGAGAAGCAAGTGTGACTTTTTATTCACATGTCTTTGTTCCACTGTGCTTCCTGCTAGCCTTCTCTTTTAATGCTTTCTAGTTTTCCAGTGCAGCTTGGCTCCACTCTTTATTGGGTGGGGCAAGAAACATGGAGCCTCCCCCTTTTATTTTTTTTTCAATATTTTATTTTTTTATGCATACAAGAACTGCAGTGTAGGCCAGAGGTGTGGGGGATTCAAAGAATTCACCATAGACAGAGTGGGGAGCAGAACAGCTGGTGGATCTACTGAAGTACACTGCTGAGGGGAGCAGTGGGTAAGACAGGAGAGGTCTGCTGCTAGCTCCCAGGCCAGGAATTGAATAATTGTCATGGTGATGGCAGTGCTGAGATTTAACCCCTCTGCTGCCAGGGAGGCCCAACCCTCCCCTTTTTAGATTACACTGTTAGGTGACTTCTCCGGAAGTATGATTATGTTGTCATCATTATGTTGTCATTTGAATACAATTCAAATTCTTTAAAGAATATCTGAGTGAAAAGTAGGTTTTACATTACATGTTTCTTCTGTGTATTAAAAAAAGTGTGTTATGTGAAAGTATAACATATAACTTGGCATCCCAGACCCCAAAAGCTGAGGAATGTAGATACATCCTGACCTACGTAATCTTAGAAAAATTACTTAACTTACCTGAATATTCAGCTTCTTTGTTTGTAAAATGTGGATTAAAATACCTTTATTACACAAGACTTTCAAGAGGAGGAAATGTAGGTATGGTATTTTGGATAGTGTCTGACAGGTAGTAAGGATATAGTAAATGAGGATTATTATTCTAAAAAGTTGAACTATGTCATGTAAGGGTCCACATCTTTTCAACATTGAAAATCTTTACATACTTTTTGGAGATACAAATGAGGCCTCTTCATTGATCTCTGGAATTTTTCTCCAAGCCATCCCATCAATCCTGTGTATCTTTTGTTTTGTTACCTGCAGGGTAAAGCTAATGTGTTTAACTCTCCTATGCTAATGGTTTAATTTATTTCCCCTCTCAGGTAGTCTTTGCCTTGTAGTAGGGAGACATTTGGTACCTTAATAAATGACTAAAGTGAGAATTGGTTGTCTGGCAGGCCCAGAGAACATGATGTCTCCACACAGGCTTCCCTTTCCGAGGGATCTCTGTAAGTACCCGGCAGGACGCCACTCAGCCTGCTTCTGGGTAAGACTGGCCTTGACCGATGGAAGAATAAATCTGTACAAAATCAATACTAGCTCCTGTTGTTTTCAAGTTTTATTCCCTGCCTTTAGGGTGCAGACTGACAATATTTGTTGAATGCATATTTGAGGAGGAAGTGGCACCTAAGGTTGGGGGTATGAGAGGATTGAGAGGTTCATTTCAGGAGGTGAAGGAAATGCATAAGAAAAGATTACATGAGGTCAGAAATGAAGCTGGTATGGGGCCTCCCTGGTGGCGCAGCGGTTGAAGAGTCCCACAAGGTGCGGCGGACCTCTCCTGCCTCGCCCGCTGCTCCCCTCAGCAGTGTATTTCTGATCTGCCTGTTCTGCTCCCCACTCTGTCTCTGGTGGACCCTCTCGCCGCCCTGCGCCTCTGGCCTGTACCCCAGCTTGTGTGTATGAATGGATAAATCTTTAAAAAAAAAAAAAAAGAAATGGAGCTGGTATGGCTTCTTTTCCTTTTATCATCTTCCTCATCCTTTTTACTTGACTTTCTTTTTCGCAGTCTATGACAGAGAACACAATAACTCCAACTAGCTTCACTAATCCAGAGTTAAAAACTAAAGCAGTTGAACAGTTAGCATCACTGATTGGCATGGTGCCTGATACTCTGATGATAGAATACTTGATCATAAGGTTAAAAATACAATGTTTTAAAAACAATTCTAGATGTAAATTAAACAGATATCATCTGGTTCCGAGATTTTTTTTTTTTTTACTTTTCATTATTTTTTTTAGCAAATAAAGAGATCTGAAAATCTGATTTAACGAGGAAATCTCAGACATACACAATTCCACAAATAGTTTTCATGACATCACAAATTTCTTAAATCCCATTTATATAGCATTTAGCAGACCATGAATCCCAGTTAAGAATTCTTGATGGAATCTGACCACTTTATTTCATGGAAAAAGAAACTGAGCCTCAGAAGTTAAACTCCCAAGGTCAAGTCCACAAGTATCTGGAAGTTCTAGATTAGACCCCAGAGTTCAAGACATGTTATCCCAAATTCTTGATAAATATAATGAAACTGAACATCTTATTAAAGTAAAGGCTCTCTTTGTTCCAGAGGGAAGATAACAGTTTTCCTAAGTTTCACTAAGTTTCACTAAGGCAGAACTTTTACAAAGTAAAAAAACAAAAATAAAAGCCCAGCTCCTGTTATTTTTAAGTTTGATCCCTTGTCTTTGAAGAGCCCTGGATTTCTTCATCTCAAAGCATGAGTTTAAACTCGATTTTCTCATTATTGCATCCTCATGTGAGATTACAGCTTGTCTCCCCATCACTTTTACATGAAGTATCAACCCCAAACTGCATACTGAGTCAAACAAAGCAGAAAGGCAGGACCATTGCAAGGACTTAGGCCGCACACAGGACAACTCAAGGCTAGGGGAGCAGGAAGTTTTCAGAATGAGGGACTTTCAGGGTTAAATGCACATATTATTCTGCTTTTCAGCTTATTAACTAGTGGTCTTCTGCCTTATTTAGATCATGATAGCTGAGTCAGGGCAACAAGCTGACAGATTGTGTGGACACACTTGGCCCTGGGAGCTTGACTGTGTCCTCACTGATCTCTGAGAAGAGCTGCAAATTCCTATAAGGGGAGGTTGTTTCATGATATGCCTGCAGGGACCATCGCCATCTTTTCCCTGATAAAGGTGATTCCATTTTAGTTTGGTTCTACAGAAGTTAATCTCTCTAGCGAAAGCATCAGAGAGAAAGATTTGGAAGTCTCCTATGATGTCTCATTTTAGGGTCCAATAACCCTCAAAATTGGGAATTTATTACTATGCTTTATGAGTTTGATAATCCAACATGTTGTGCAGCTTGTGTTTTTATTGTGGTTCTCAAGCTCATCTTGGATGCTTAAAATTAAGAATGAGACTTTTATTTTGTTTGTAAAGTTTCCCAAATGATAAGGACTGAGTTGGTGACATATTTCATAGAAAGTGTTCTTAAATGATTTTAGCTATTACTTATTCAGGTATGTTGCTTTTTATGCATTATATCTGCAACATCTGGAAAATGTAGCAAACATTAAAGTTTTGCAAATGTATCACACAATCTGATTTTTCTTTATTACTATGTGGTCATTTGGGTTGTGTGTAAACATTTTTATAGATACTCCTGAATGGGCATTATTTTCTTCCCTTTAATATTTGATTTTTAGAGAATTTTGACTGTTTCATGCACAGGAAGTATTTGTGTGCACCTACTATGTGCACTACCCTGGGTTATTCGAAGACTTGGTTTCTGCAACTGTAAATGTGCAGCAATTAAATGCAGGCTGGCTTTCAAGTAGTACAAATATAAACATGCAAAAAGTTATGTGATGGAGCTAATTTTTTTTTTTTTTTTGAGGTAAACTTGGGCTGATAAAGGGAAACTTGCCTTTTTCACTATGGTAGACTTTCTGGCTTCCTAAAAGCCAGTTTGAATTAAGAGAAGACCCATCTACCCTTTCCCTACACCTCCCCCATGCCCATACTGTGGCTGCTGACTCGTTACCTTAATGCCATAGAAAACAATGTTATCTTGGAGAAGGGACTGTATTTGAAGAAAAGCCAGCAGAGAGAGGAAGACGTGGAGTCATGCAAAGATGAGGTACCAAGGTTCCTCTCAGTCTGACTGAACAGTAACTAAGAAGGGGACATATTGGGAGGGGGGGCTGTAGTTTTTGACTCTGGCTGTGAAATGGGTGTGGGAAAATGAAGAATGACTAGTATAAATGTATCAAAGCAACTAGCATCATAAAGACAAAAATTTAGCTTTTATTAACTTACTAACTTCCAGATGTACCTTTATAATCTTTTAAACATATTTTTTATGCATAATGTTCCATCACCTCTTCATTTGAAATGATTCTGTAATATCATTTCTTATAAGGAGATACCAAGACAATCTAGTCTTTCTTCAAGTGTTTTTTTTTTTTTTTTGGCCCTCTAAAATTTGTTTCTCATTAATCGTTTAGAGTTTTTTTTCAGTTTCTACAACTTTTGTGTATTTAGGATTGTTGCCAAACTCGGTAATGTATCTATCATATTTCTTTTAGAAATGAGCCATTACAGATGTTTCTGTAATGTTGCTATAAGCTTGTACAGTCACAGGAGTTCTGATAAATTCTACTTAGCCCAAATCCCATTAAAAATATCTGAGTTTTTTATAACTATATGCACAGTTAACCTATAAAAAGCCAAAATGAGAGACAGTAGGTGTTTATTTGGGATTAAAGAATGGCAATTTGTTAGTCATAGTTTTAGGTAGAATCCTAAAATGTGCCCTGAGAAGGAAGACAAGTTGTTGGTTTTTATGGGAAGAAAAGAGGAAGATGGGGTAACGGGTTAAAGAAAAGAGCTAATTAGTGTTAACAATTGTAAACTATTCTTGGCTCTGCATAACCAGTTATAGATTCTAACCTCTGGCAAAAGTCTATATTTGTCATTGTGGACTGGACTTCTTTCTTCTCGGTTCTCAAACAACTATTCATGAAACAGTTGCTGTTAGCCCGGCCCAAAGATCTTTTGACCTGGTATATAGAGAGAGTACACAGTTTTTCCACCTTGACAACTCTGAACCCATTTTAAAATGCCTATATTTGTGTCTTCTTTCATAGCACTTTGCATTTTCTAGAATATTTTTTGATAAGAGAGACCTTTTATTTTGACTTGGTATCCAAGAGAATTATATCATCCAGGCACAATACCATACATCTAGTGATTGTAAGAACATTCCAGAAAAGCTTTGATATAATACATACGCTTGATATATAAATACATTTCAAATTAGTTTTTCTCTTCCGCTACCTGTACCATCTGTTGCCTGAAGCTTTAAGACACCCTCACCTCCGGCCCTATACTTTGGGAGTCTTTACCCTAGCTGAATTGGTTAGGGAAGTTAGGAAGATGAATGGAGGTTAGGACTCCTCATCGGGTGCCTTTCCTAGAATGTTCAAGATAGCAAGTGCTCAATTATAGATTGAAGTGACTGTGAACCATATTAATAGATCCAGCAAAACTTGAAACAAGTATACCTTCATGTGACCGCCTCTTAGAGGTTCCAAAAAATGCATTCTCTGTCACAAGGGAAAGCCTAATGCAAGGGAGAGAGGTTTCAGTTGAAAGAGTCTGTGATC
This sequence comes from Scalopus aquaticus, assembly GCA_004024925.1. Classification (NCBI taxonomy): domain Eukaryota; kingdom Metazoa; phylum Chordata; class Mammalia; order Eulipotyphla; family Talpidae; genus Scalopus; species Scalopus aquaticus. The sequence goes on from PVIJ01004810.1 coordinate 106,500, forward strand.
TTAACAGGGATGTGAGTGTTAAAACATATTGACTTGAAATTTTATAAAAACAGATCAGTGTGAATAAATTACTGGACCCTGAATCTCATGCCTCATCAGCTACATGACTAAGCTGCTTCTAGTGCCAAGTTGTAATGTACCAGATCTTCCAGCATCCCAGTGCTAGAGGGCTCAGACTTAATCCTTTTTTTTTTTTTTTTTGGTCTTATTTCTTTCTTCTTTGATGTTCTCAACAAGCCACAGGTTTTAAATACAATATATATTCAGACAATGTCCAATTTCATTTCTTCACTTCCTGGAGCTCTAGTGTCTCCACTTAGATGTCTAAGAGACCACTTAACAGCTCAACTTAACTGAACTCTGGGTCTTGTTCCCTAAATTTTGTCTAATTATAGGCTTCTCAGTGACAATTTGTATTTTTTACTGTTTATACCAAACATATTAACAGTATCCTGCTTATTAAGAAATCCTATCCTTTCTAAATACATACAGAATTCGATCAATACTTATGCATTCCATACCTGCACTATCATAGCACCATCATCCTTCATCTGGAATGCAAGCAGTAGCCTTCTGAGAAGATCTCTTGCTTCGCGAACCTCGGGTGGTGGTTTTAATAACCAGACTTTAAAATGTGAATCAGGGCTTGTCGTTCCTCTGTTCAAACTCAGTTCATTCCAGCAACCCAAAGGTCATAAAATGTGACCACACATCTCAGACCCTCTCTGTCTACCACTGCATTCTCCACTGATTTCCTTGAGTCTTGAACACACCAAATTAGGAGCTCAGGTCCTTAATTCCAAGAATCTCCTTGAAGAATTTTCTTGCCCCCTTTCAAATATTTTCTCAAATTTTACAGTCAGACTGTCTTGACCACTTTATTTACTGCTTCATTTCCCACTCCACCAATTCAGGGTTCCCTAGCCCTTTTACCTTCCTCTAACTCCATGTATTTATTCACATTGTTTTTGCTGTACTACTCCACCAGAATATAAACATACAAGGACAGGGATCTTTGTGATTTTTCCTGTGGTATGTCCTATGAACAACAAATAAACTTACAATAGGTACTACTATTATTGTATATTAGGAAAAAAAATGAGATGGAGAAAATTAATTCACCAAGATCACAAAAGTAGTAGAGATGGAATTCATACGTAGATAGCCTACACCCAAACCAGTATGTAATACTGCCCCCTAGCTTAGGGAGGAGTAAGGCTAAGGTATCCACGGAGTGGGGAAGCGGTAGGACCCTAGGAACTGAGAGCCAGCTGCAACTGCACACACATACTATGTTGTTAACCACTGAGTGAAACCCCACTCACAGAAATATGTTTCCGTATTAAAACTTCTTTTTCAAAGAATAAGTCACTTATATACATGGGATACGGGTATGACTTAATTCTTTCCCCCAGAAAACAGTGATATTTTTCCCTTTGTTGACTCATATTTTATATTCTATTTGGCCCCATTGCCGTGTTTAGTTACCTCCAACAGGAGAAATGTGACACAGTAGGCTACGATTCTGCGCAAATGAGAGACATGAAAACCACAGCAGTATTCCTAAATACATTGTTATAGCAACATATTGTTTGGGAGGTTAACGTAATTTGTATAATGAAAGTCACCTGAATTCAAGTGGAAAAACTGCTGAGAGGAGTCAGTGCGAGGAAGGAGATGTCTCATATGTATCTGACTTTGGAGCTATTTGTATAATATCGTTCTCATATTTATTTGAAAAGTAAATTGAAATCTATGAAAATTATAACTTTTTTGTTTGTTTTTGCTGTGGCTTCTTTTCTAAGAGTAGATCAATGAAGAAAATTTTCGCAGATGTGCAGTGGGACTGAGATGAGTCATTTTTGAGCCTGTCCTTGTAAAAACCCACATATCACTAGACACACACATGCACATGTACACGTGTACACACTGTATTTCTAGACATTTCCAAAAGCATATCTAGTCTCCCTACCTCCAAGTTTCTTTCTCCCAAGCAATCTAGCACACTGCTCTTAAAAGTACATTTCAAGAATGCAGATTGGAACATTTCACTTCTCTACTTAAAATTCTTCCATCCAGGGCCTCCTTGGTCAAACAATGGTTAAGTCCGCAGCCACTGCAGCATGAGTTCCCCGGCCAGGGAGCTTCCCACATGATGCAGCAGACCTCTCCTCTCTCGCCCACTGCTTCCCTTAGCAGTGTACTTTGGTGGATCCACCTGTTCTGCTTCCCACTCTTTTATTAAAAAATAAAAGTGTTCAACTTTCAAAGCAAGGAATTAAAAAACAAAACTTCCATCCACCCCTTTATCTACTTTTGAAAGCATATTTCTGTGTAGCAACCAAAATCATACAGCCCGGGCAGATTCCTCTGTCACAGAACATTCCCCAGACATTCCAGGTCTTGTCACATCCTTATGCTTTTGACTCCTGTTGAAACTCTTTCACCACTGGCTATATCTAGTCATGTTATACCCAATTCATTAGATCCAGTTCAAATTTTATCATTTCTGGGAAATGTTCATAGTCACATTGTAACTCCCTCAGGCTTCAAGTAGGCAAACACACACACACACACACACACACACACACACACACACACGCGCACACGCACACACACACGTACAAATAATAGCTTTCTCTTCTATAGGGTTTGTCCTCACTTAAAGTCCATAAGTTCTTAGAAGTCTCTGTATTAATCAAAACAATGCATAATAAAGCCAGGTTCTCAGCACCACCTGGAATTTTTTGTTGTTCTCATAACCGTTGTAACAAAATAATGTTGAACAGAATGATTTTAGGGACCTACTGTTCTTGCAGTGCTTCCTTCTTGCTTTTGGAACAGTGATCTTGCTTGTATTTTGGTGATTTCCTCTATTCTTCTGTGATTTGGAGAGTCCTCTCCCAAACTCCAAGAACTGAAAAAAAATCTCCTTTGGTGCTTGTGGAGTTGAGTTGTTTGATTGCCACATGTCTCAATCACTCATGATGCTGATTGTTATCTGAAAGTTGAGTTGGAGGAACACAGACCTGGTAATGGAAAATGTGAGTGGAGAGTACTCTAGAAGAACCATCTATCCGAACAGTCACTTACTCTGTTCAACAAGCACTTATGGGGCCCAGGTAGCTGCCAAGCGTGGTCCAAGGCACTGGGACTAGTACGATGAACACCTGCTCGCTCCTGCAGCCCAGTGCACGAGTCCCAAGTGGGGCTGCATGGCTCATTCTTAAGCTACAAGAAGCAGTCACCTTCATATCTCTTCCATGGGTTTTAATCAACTTTCAGAATGGTAAAAACTTTTTTGCACATGGAAGTGTTAAAAAATAGCTCATGAAAAAAGGAAGGAAAGAGAAAGGGTAAGACAGACATGGCTAGTACCTAAATCTTCTGATCACAGCTGTAGAAATAAATCACTGTCTTCTTCACATGTTCTTTTCAAAAAAATGTGACTGCAAACCCTGGAAATACTGACACCAAAACCAGCGGGAAGAAAATAAAAGTAAAAACAAAACAGCATAAACTAAAATCACTGGCAAACAGCCTAAGCATGGTTAGGGGGTTAGAGAGGAGTGTCCTCTGATGATGTAGCCCACCCCCAACCTCTTTCTGTCACATTGACCTTCTTCTTAAGTGACTTCAAAAACACATTCTTTGGGGGTTTGCATACCTAGGAGGCTTTGGGGATTAGATGGAGGGAAGTAGAATACATTTAACAAGACCATAATTAGCTTTCTTTCCTTTTTTTCCCCCCATTCCTTTGGGGTTCTAGAAATGTCATTGCCCTTATTTAATGCAGTGCATTGCAGTACGTGTCAGGAAAGTCCAGCTCGCATGAAAAATCCCTCAGCAGTGTGAAGCATTGAGGAATAGAAGGTAGAAAGGAAGATTAAAAGAAGCTTGCAATATTGATTGAGACAAACAACTGCAACATCAAAACCCCTGAGTCTCTCCCAACAAGCGCAGAGGGAGCAGCAAGGTGGGACTAATTCAGAAGGATTAGAGCCATGCAGGCAGCCAGGTGCTTTGCTCTTGTCATTACAAATAGAATCACTAGACTTTCTGCAGAGAAAGCTCACTCCTTTGGCTCATCATCCCAGGCAGAGGAGAAATTAGCATTCTCTTTCCCTGGTATTTCTTTACCTGAAATGAAAACAGAAGTTGGGGCTTGATTATTGAAGATTGGGGGAATTTCTTTATTTATTTCTTTATTATCCTGTCCTGTCTCTATTATTTCAATATTCCCAAAGTAGATTTAGAGGAAGGCTAGTATTAGGGGGGAGTAAAAACAGCCAAACTGCTGAGGACTGTTAAATTTTTAATCCTCCAGCACTTTTCTCCCCCTTCTCTATTTATTATGTTTTCAAAGCCCTGGAGTAAAGATGTTGTCTAAACTCCATTCAATGGCAGCTATTCAAAAAGCTTCCTCTTGTAGCATGACTAGGGAGAATCCAGGAGTGAGTTCTTACAAATTTTTTCTAGTAGCTCTGTAATATCAGAACCTTAAAGTTTAGCATTAAGAGAAATATATCCAAAAGGACACATGCACCCCTATGTTTATTGCAGCACTGTTTACACTAGTTAAGATATGGAAACAACCCAAATGCCAAAAATAGATGACTAGATCAAGCTGTGGTACATATACACAATGGAATACAATTCAGCAATCAAAAAATATAGACACATGCAATTCACAGCAACATGGGTGGAGCTAGAAGGGATTGTGTTCAGCGAAATAAGTCAGAAGGAAAAAGAAAAATATCAAATGGATTTTTATTTATTTATTTATTTATTTAGGCTTTAACTCTTGAAAGTTTCACTACTATGTCTTATTATGGGTCTCATTAGATCTTAGGTAACCAGATGCCCTTTCAGCTTCATGGATTGCATATAGTTCCTCTCTGGCTTTGGAAAAATTTCCTTTATTATTTATTTATTTAAGTTCTGTTCCCTCTCTCCCTCACATCTGGGATACCCATTATTCTTACATTGGTTTTAGTTATGTTGTCAGATAATTCTCAAAGAAAATTCTTCATTTTCTCTTCATGTTTCTCTTTCTTCTTCCACCTGGACTTTTTGTGCATTATATTCTAGGTCACTGATTCAACCTTCTATTTGGTCTATTCTACTTTCATTGGTTTCTCAAAATAATTTTATCTCCCCTACTGATTATAATCTTGCATTTCCTTTATTTTCTTACTTAAAGCCTCAATTTCTATTTTGTGCTTAATAATTTTGTTTCTCAGGATACTAATTTGTTTTTCTGAGTTTTCTTATATATCTTTGATCAGCTTTTCAGTGTGTGTGTATTTTTTTCATCTCTGAATTTTTTTGTCATACAATTTTGAACTCTGTATCTGATAGGAATGAAAGATCTTCCATGTCTTTGTGGTTGATGTCTGGAGATTTGTTCTCTCTTTGTGGTGAGGTATACCCCTGAGGATTCAAGGTGCCATTTGCTGTATTTTTTTTAAATATATATTTTTATTGTTATTTATGTCTTTTACATTTTGTATTCCCCTTGGGTAGCCCACCACCAATTCACCCATGATCCATCTCCATGGTCCCTTGTGTTCTTTTCTATTCCATTTTGTGCCCTTTTCCTTCCCTCCCTCC